>CAXITT010001093.1:28664-55593 GCA_964033795.1 Lymnaea stagnalis | reverse complement strand
CCCCCCCCCCCCCAGTGACCCACATTTTTCATCCCTCAATGAATTAGCCGTTATTTACAAATAAAACGTGACATCAATGATCACTCGCCCACATCTTTTACGTAAGCCCCTTTACAACCTCTTGCCACGATATGTTCAGATTTTTGGTTGCCTTGAACCTCCTGCCAGTCAAGCAGATCTGGTGCGTAAGGTTCTAAGAATACGTACGCTATCTCTCCACCCCAGTACACAAAAAAAAAAAAAATTAAGCTCCTACAACAGTGGTTCCTATCCTGTGCTAAGGGTTGCCGTGTGCAATTCTCAGAGGCCCTGTCGCTACTCCGGGAAATTTTTTTAAAAAAAATGAGTTAAACTTTTAAGAATAAGGGGACTGTCGTATAGTAATAAGAGGGAAAAAAAATATTTGGGAACCACTGCTCCACAGAAGGTGAAAATAGTTTTTTTGGATGTGTCCGCGCATTGAATCCGCCAAAGATTATAGTGTTTTTACATTTTTTGCCCACACGTGTTTGTGAATGTGTCAACGAATGCGGTCTCTGTCGTTATCTATCATCGTGAAAGTTTACATGAAGTCCTGATCTACTCGGAATTTTTTGACAGTTTGTTGACTTTATATTTAGCACTGGCAGGTTCACCAAAACTGCAGATAGCCTAAAGATAATTAGAGGTTCCTAATACGGAGCAAAACGGAGTCCCTAAAAGTCGCCCGTTCTAAAATGACGCGGAAATTTTTTAGGCATCCAAGAAAATTTGACAGATGAATTTGTAGACTAAGCTTTCTGTAAATGATATGCGAAGTGCAGCACATTGCCTTGCAAAAATCATATCAAAAATAAAAACAGGACAAATGTTATAAAAAATGTTTTAATAAACTTGTTGAATTGATGGTTTTTTTTTTCCCCCGATGAGAATATGATCTGTGTATAAATAAGATGTTTTTTTTCCCCGATGAGAATATGATCTGTGTATAAATAAGATGTTTTTTCCCCGATGAGAATATGATCTGTGTATAAATAAGATGTTTTTTTCCCCGATGAGAATATGATCTGTGTATAAATAAGATGTTGTTTTTTTTTTCCTTTTTTAACGGCCCTGCAAATGTGTATTGGTCTGCGTAGCTCTAGGACTCACAATGGTACCGAAACTGGGCTGTCTACTTTTGGAACTAAATGTTTAATTTAAAGCAACATCTTGAGAACCTCTTACTCAAAATTGTAAAAAAAAAAATATTTTTTAAATGCACACATGTCGCTATGTAGGCGTGGCTGATTTAAACTCGAGTCCCAGGCAAGTGCCCAAACATTAGTGCCCAAACATTAGTGCCCAAACATTAGTGCCCAAACATTAGTGCCCAAACATTAGTGCCCAAACATTAGTGCCCAAACATTAGTGCCCTAACATTAGTGCCCAAACATTAGTGCCCAAACATTAGTGCCCAAACATTAGTGCCCAAACATTAGTGCCCAAAGATTAGTGCCCAAACATTAGTGCCCATAAAAAAAAAAAAAAAAAAAAAAAAAAAAAAAAAAACTGTCAGATTAATCATTCACTAAATTACACGGCTTTTTGGTATCAGGGCTGACATGGTTCAGCCCAAGTACTCCATTTGCGTCTCTATATATCAAAACGATGAACCGGATTCATGATCAAATTTCCATTTATTGACTCTGAAAATGGGATTTATTTCAATAAATACACAAACAAAAATTTGGTTAGTTAGTTTGTTTGTTGTCGTTGTTGCTAATTTTATCGGTTTTATTGGTATTGTCAAAGGGCGAGTTAGGAACCACACTACTATAAGTGTGGTCAAGCAGCATGTAATGCAAAAAAACACACAAAAAACACACACAAAAAAAAACAGCTAACACAAATGCACAGCTTATGTTTTTTCGTGAAAAAGTGGGGGGAAGGGGAGCATAAAGCGTGCCCCGTACCGGGCGGCACCAACCAGGGCTACTCCGCTGACAGTTCGATGGAGCTCTTTCCTTGGTGAAAGCACCCAAAAAAAAAAAAAAAACTGAATGGGAGGAAATTAACAAAACGAAGCAAGGCTCCAAATGCCTTGCAGCGCCTTGTATAAACCTTTGTTTGTCAAGTCTCTCAAACACAGCTATAATCATGGTTTTCTTTTTCTTATTGAGGAAATCGATACAAGAAATAATGTGTGGTTATTTTCCCTTGATCTATTGATTTGACGATTTTTCCAAGCCAGATTTTTGAAGCTGTTTAGCGCTATTGATATTTTCTTCAAATTTGATTAAACTTTCTTAAACGCAATAATAATAAATATGAAATATATAAATTTCCATTAAAAAAAAAATTAAACGCAATAACATATTTAAAAAAAAAAAGAAATTGCTTATTGAGAAAGCAATTTATGTATTCTTAAATGTACATGCTATTCTTAATTCAATAAACGCAATCAATAAATAATTTAAATATTTTAAAAAAAATTCTGAAGCAAAAAGTATTCCTTATTTTAGTTTCTGCAGTAAATCGCTACTTAGACCAATCTCCAGTTTGCATTCAAATTGATTTCACTCTATTTGTTGTGCCACTGTTATCGCTAGAACTAAAAAAAAAAAAGCTAAAGTGTTAATCGATAAAAGTACAGGGATGTAGCATGAGTTGATGTAAGGTCAACACAAAGCGCTTGTGTTACTATGAACACGGTATTTGGACCTGCTCAACATATTCTTGGTATTCTAGAAACATCTTATGTTTTTACGCATTCTGCATCGACTTGAATTATTTCAATACGACTCAGACTCCGAAATAATTTGGCATTCAAATTACACACATTTTGCTGAAATAATGAAATGCATCCTTAAGTTTGAGCAACGGTAACGAATCCAAATCCGGCTTTGAAATCCGATTCCAAAGCTATCGTTCGGAGGACATCCAGCTAGACATTATATTCAAGTAATCTAATGTCTAAAATGTTTATGCAGTACCTTGATAATTCCTTACATCGACCTCTAGCCATTTTGATATTTTCAGCTTACTTTATTTTTAATCGTAACAAATCATGTGTACAGTGTTCACAATATTTCTCTACCCTGTTATGTTCCAGGTATGTGCTGACCCATCACCATGGACCAGTACTACACCGCCGACTTGCCGTCTCCCAAAGCTCACCCGGGCTTCCGTGAACTCCAAGACCGTAAGTTCAGTGACACGTCGCCGGACCCTTACGAGAATTCACTGTCGCTCCTGGAGGGCTACCCCAGCACCAAATTTTCCGGCATCGACAATCCCGCCTTCAGGAACTCCACCCCAGAACCCACCTCACCCCTCCCCACCTCGAACGAACGGTCGCTCTACGCCAACCACCTGATCTTCGACACCTCCCGTAGCAGCAGCAGCCGAGAAGCGCCCGCCCGGATCGCGTACAGCGGGAACAAACGGATGCAGAAATACGCGACAACGAGGCAGGTCCCTGTGTACTTCGAGCCATGGGGCGGGCTTGGGAACAGGAGCTTCTACAGGTCACAGAGCTTGGGACCGAACACCGTTCCGATTTCTCAAATAAGGACTTACATGGGGTCATCTGTGGGGTCACATGTCCCTAACGGGGGTGCCGGGGGAGCTTTCGTCCCGTCAGACGAGGACGCGGGTATCACTTTCTTCGATTTGGTGACGGACAAGGTGTCCAGCTACCAGTACCGTCCGGGTGAGGAGGTCTCGGGGACGATCAACATCGTCGCCAGGAAGGGCCTGGCCATACGGTTCGTGGAGCTCGTCGTTTCCGGTAAAGGTCACGTGGTGATCAGGAAAACACCGGACGCGCTGCCCCAGACGATACGAGAGACCTACCTGCGGAAGCAGAAATACGTCATCGGGTCGGGGGATTATAGGCTGACTTCATTTTTGACCCCTGGGCACTATGCGTCTAAATTCAAGTATGTCAAAATATAGATTTATTGTTTAGCTCAATTTTTATAAAATTGTATGAATGCAGTCTTTTTTTAAAAATATATATATTAACATGAATAAATAGCACAATATAATGAAGTAGGGTAAAGTTGTACTCACGGCAAGGTAAAAAAATACTAATGCCGAGGTGAAACTGACCACACGCCAAGATAAAACTGTACTCATGTCAAGGTAAAACTGTCCACTCGGCAAGGTCAAGAAAATGAAAATCTATATTTGTAGTATCGTGAAGCTTCTCTGCAACACTTCCTGCTCCAAGAAAACGAAGAACATCTGCATCAGTAATTTTCAATATGTTATTTATGCTTACGAAAGCAAAGTTAGTGCATATGGTGACGTGTTGAGAAATGAAAGGTATGGAGCCACTTTTTTCAATAAAGGTAGTAAACTTTTACTTTGGCATATGCTGAGATACACTGCTGACATTACTTTCAGAATACAGCTCCCAAAAGACCTTCTAGTTACCGAAATACATTGCTGACATTACTTTCAGAATACAGCTCCCGAAAGACCTTCCACTTACTGAGATACATTGCTGGCATTACTTTCAGAATACAGCTCCCGAAAGATCTTCTAGTTACCGAGATACATTGCTGACATTACTTTCAGAATACAGCTCCCAAAAGAAATTCCACTTACTGAGATACATTGCTGACATTACTTTCAGAATACAGCTCCCGAAAGACCTTCCACTTACTGAAATACATTGCTGACATTACTTTCAGAATACAGCTCCCGAAAGATCTTCCACTTACTGAAATACATTGCTGACATTACTTTCAGAATACAGCTCCCGAAAGACCTTCCACTTACTGAAATATATACTGACATTACTTTCAGAATACAGCTCCCCAAAGACCTGCCATCCACGCTCAAATACAAGGACTTGAGGAACGGGTTTTCGTTCGATGTTGCCTACGTCATCACGGCTAGAATCTGCGATGATCTTCACCCGGTTAAAGGGTTCACATCGCAGAGCAGGGTCAGAGTGCTGAGATCAAAACAGGTAAGTGACCACACACCCCACTTTTTTTTCTCTCTCCAGTTTGTGGCGAAGTGCTTTAAGAATCTGACTGCAATCCTATTTAAGTCTTATTTCGTAGCATCAGCGTGAAGCCAGCACGCAAGGCCCCAGACAAACAGTACCTCGGCCAATTGTATATTTTCAAGCCTTCCGGGTTTGAAAGAAATTCTTTAAAGATCTAAATCAAATTTCATCACGTAAACTATAAAACGGAATTGTATTAAATTCTGTACGGCAAAAATTTGAAATAGTGTGTTGTCACAGGTAACGACTCTATCTCGATAGGTTGACGGGAAGTGGGTCACTTAGCCGTCCCGAAGATTTTTGCAACACACCCAGGCGGAAAGAAAGGAACACACGAACGAAAAACGAAGTTAATACATAACGGATTTTTAAAAATAGAGCGTATGGAATCTTAATTAACTGCCAGGCTGCGTTTGGGATCTTAATTAACAGCCAGGCTGGCGCAAATATCCCATGTTGTTCGTGCCAGTGTTCTCGCTTAGACTTGTTTAGTTTATAGTCATCCTAGTTGGACACCCGGGGACGGCCCGCCGGTGTGCCATGACGGGATTACACTTCATAAGGTTAACCAGGGTAGCAGTGACAAAGCATGGAATCTTTCTGAAACCTCCCATTAACAAAAACGAAATATACCGTACACAGGGTAGAAAACAACCCCTAAGGAGGACAATACCTTTGCTAAAAACCAGGCCACAACGTCCTTAGGGGAGGACAATACCTTTGATATAAACCAGGCCACAACTTCTTTAGGGGAGGACAATACTTTTGCTAAAAACCAGGCCACAACTTCTTTAGGGAAGGACAATACTTTTGCTAAAAACCAGGCCTCAGCGTCCTTAGGGGAGGACAATACCTCTGCTTAAAACAAGGCCACAACTTCCTTAGGGGAGGACAATACTTTTGCTAAAAACCAGGCCACAACGTTCTTCAATTTTTCTCACTGAACTACTAAAATTTTATATTGATTGAAATTGTTCCTCATTTTAAATATTGCATTGTATTTTTTTTTTCATCACGAGTGCGATGCGTGCTTTGGGTATTTTTCTTCTTCTAATTATAATCCGGCGCCCCCAAGAGTGTTTGAAGGATAGCGAATCAGCCCGTTGTTAAAAAAAATAAAATTGGGGACCCCTGCTCTAGAGTCTTTACAAAGCACTTTTGACTCTCTGGGTTTTGTATCACAATTTGAGTTCTGTGGCGTTCAGCGAACCAGAGATTTAAGCAATTGAATTGCCAAACTGAACCGATATCAATGCACACACATACTGCGCCCGTAACGATAAGGTGCACCGCGCCTGGTGATAAATAAATGTGTTTCTTGTATTTTCTCTCGGGGGCCCCACCCCACGCTACGCCCAATACCCAAACTGCCAACCTCTTTAATCGCTTCAGGCAACAACAAAAGAAAAAAAAAGGGGTGGGGTTGGGGCAAACCTATCCATGTATAGTTATGGCGGTTCTGTCAGCTATTGATGTTCATTATGCAGACTTTCTGAAAACGACTCGTGTTTCCTGTGCGGCTCGCCGATGAAAGCGAGGAGAAACCGAGTGGCAGAGAGAAGAGAAGACGTTGTACCATTATTTTCCTGTTATAGAAATAAGGACCAAAGTGTGATAACGAGGGGAGCTTCGACTATGGCTCGAGGGTTTGTTTACCTGACGTGACTGAACGGCCATGTATTGATCAACCATCAACCGGTCGAGCCGGTTACAACGTGGTGGTGGTAGTGTGTGAGTGTGTGCTGTTGGCGGCTCCTAAAGAACCCGTAGTAGTCGTAGTGCAAGGGAGGCCAACAAAAGAGGCTTCCCCGGGGTGCCACTTTGAACGAGACTTAACCTTTTTTGCGGGCTGAGTTATTGCTGTAAAGCAGGCCTGCACAGCTCAAAATGTAAGGTGGGCCGTAATACTTTATGAAAAACTTGTGCGGGCCAAAATAAACTAGGACAGGACCTGCGCGGGCTAAATGAAAATAGGACAGGGGAGAAGCTATTAAGAAAATAATAAAAATAAAGAATATTTCCTTACTTTGCGGGCCACAAAGTGGCTACTGGTGGGCCGCATGCGGCCCGCGTGCCGTATGTTGTGCAGGCTTGCTGTAAAGCAAAAAAAAAAAAAAATCATAAAAAACAAGCAAACAAACCATTATGCAATACAAATTAAGAAACCCAAATACATACTTCATTATGTGATAAAAAATTGTACACTTTTTTAGAATCTATATACATTGAAGATCTTTCTGCTCTATCCGGCAGCGGGTTGGTCACGACTGAAGTAAGATGACTCCAAGCTTAACACACATGTGTTGTTTTTTTTTTTTTTTTTTTTTTTTTTTTTTTTTTTTTTTTTTTTTTTTTTTTTTTTTTAATACATCTGACATTTTTTAAAAAAATGTGATTAATTGAATTGAAACTAAATACTTGATTTTAAAGTTTCTAGGTTTTAACGATGTCAAAATGTATCTAATTATTGAATTTTTTTATAGTCTATTTTTATATNTATATATATATATATATATATAAATAAAATGGCCCAGAATTTGAACTCGACTTCTTATCATTACAATATTTTATGCCATTTTTCTTTTGATTTATTTTCAATCAATAGCCATGCACTTATTTTTATTTCTTTACACTCTGTTTCAATTTCATTGTTCCAACTCTGAGTTCGGCACTTATGTGCAGTGTTATCTTGGACACTGCATACATTTAGTTATTAGATTTATTTTCTGACTTTAATTTCTCATTTATTATTATTATTATTATTATTATTAATACTTATTTATTTTTTTGCGTTGCTTTTTTTTCTCGCTAACTCTTCGCTGACGAAGGCTGTTTGCCAACACGTTCATTGTTTTGTTTCGTCTCCGTTTAGGTTTCCCCATTTACACTATTCCTTTTTCATTTTTCCCTACGGTATTTCCAAACAGGATCGGAGTCCTTTCCGCTAATTATAATTTTTACCAACTTTTGATCCCGACTAATGGGACAAGTGGCTGAGGGATTTAATGTTGGTGAATGGGATACAGATTATTTTAAACACGTGTCATTCTTCGTTCACAGATTCATTTCAACGTTCAACGCAGCTTCGACTTGGCGTCGATATCTGAGTCTAGAATACCCCTGTCACACACTGAGCAGGTAAGATTGTCACACAGTGAGTAAGTAAGATAATCGCACAGTGAGTTTGTAAGATTATCACACGGTGAGTAAGTAAGATTGAGTAAGTAAGATTATAACACGGTGCATACATTTGGAGATAACTAACTCCTTAAGCTAGTAGTAAAGGCAAGGACAGTAACAAGGAAAATGTAAATATAGCGACTGCAATAAATCATTCTTTGTCAAGCATCTTTTAGTACATACCCAGCCTTTTGGTTCCATTAACTGATTTTTAGCGCCCTGGGGCTGCAAGGGGAGGGAAGAAGGGGAGTGGGGGCTCGGATATCTAAGGGGCCCAAAGTTGTGATGTGGAAAAAAAAAATGTAACTTTCAGCTTTGCATGAAGTGGGCACATTACCAAAGAGTGGCAGGGGAGTCCAAAACTCATACGATGGCTCCGTCAGCACCCTACCCCCACGTGTTCTGCCTCTTAAATATCAATCGGTACTCTCGTTAAGGAGTAGAGTCGTTGCTGCAACGCACTAAGGAAGATAACAACACTATAAGACTTAAACTTAACTCATATTCTGATATCATCGCCCTTTGACAGCGCTAACCGTGATACTAACTTACTTAAGAAAATCAGCCAACTATGGAGCCGAAGCTCATAAAGTCTTTCCCAGCGCCCTACCCCGCTTATCTGACAGCCTTCATCCACTCCCCCAGTGGTCTTTATTCCAGTCGGGCCGCCAGGGTGCATTCCGCCCCTGAGTCAGCCACACTCAGCCTTCCACCCGACTGACTATGCGGGTGAGACGGCATCAGAGAAGGAACAGCTGGCCGGTCGGGTCTGTTGCTCGCACAGCGCCCGGGCCGGACTTTCTAGTGGCTGGGGTTGGATATATTTTACGTCTCTATGCCCCCCCCCCCTTCCCACCCCGGGGAGACGACAGTTGTTACAAAGACGCCCTCTAATAGGGTTAACGTGGTTTTCTGTGATGTGACTAACTCACACTGCAGCTGGGAGAGAAAGATACTAACATCTCTCTCTGTTTCTATATATATACATACATTTATTTATATACCGGTATGTAGGTACCACCCCGGGCAAACCGCCCCCTCAGACACACAGCAATAATAACACGCCCCCCCCCCTCCCCGACCTCCATTGTCTTCCTCCAGGTTTACCTGTCCTGTGCCCACGAGGAGCCAGCCGTCGTGTCTGTCAACTTGGAACGCGCCGTGTACCTGGCGGGTGACGACATCAGGTTACAGTTGCATGTGTCGCTGCCCAGCTCGCAGCGGCTCAAGGTATTTCATGTCTGAGTCTGTCAGCTAACTGCTGTGCACGGTACAAGTCAATGTCGCCACACCGTTGCTGCTACAGAAACTAGCTATGCTTCTTTTGTTTTTTGGTTGCTATTTTGGTGTCTGTTTTGTGTTTATTCGTGTACACATTGTTATTTGTACGGAGACTAAAACAACACATTCCTCAAAGATTCAAGAGATTACGGGAAAAAACATTCTTTTGACATAGGAATGATCTTAAGTTTAAATATTGTTCAAGACAATCTTTTTTTCACTTGCTGTTACTTTTGATTGCTTTGCATTAGTTACTAATCAGTTACTATAGGATTTCTTGTTTGTAATGTTAGTGAGAGTAAGGTTTTCCAAACCTTTTGTATGTTTACTCAGTATTTACACTTTGACCCAACACCCCATTACTATTAATTAAATTAACAACTGAAAGGCTGAACGATACTCGGCAAGAATTTAGATTTAGATTGAGCAACAAGGTGCCCGGGTAGCCCGGCGAGTCTGAACGTTAAGGTGCCCAGGTAGCCCGGCGAGTCTGAACGTTATGGTGCCCAGGTAGCCCGGCAAGTCTGAACGTTAAGGTGCCCAGGTAGCCCGGCGAGTCTGAACAATAGGGTGCCCAGGTAGCCCGGCGAGTCTGAACGTACTGGTGCCCAGGTAGCCCGGCGAGTCTGAACATTAAGGTGCCCAGGTAGCCCGGCAAGTCTGAACGTTAAGGTGCCCAGGTAGCCCGGCGAGTCTGAACGTTATGGTGCCCAGGTAGCCGGCGAGTCTGAACGCTTTGGTGCCCAGGTAGCCCGGTGAGTCCGGTCTAAAGGAAACAGAAGACTGGAGGATGCACCGCCAAAGATAGAACTTTAATGAACATGCAACAACTGTTTTCATTTTTTAAAATTTTTTTTAAAATTAATGTCCACATCTCATCTACTACCAGGAAATAAAATGCGTCCTTCACGGGCAGGTAACTCTCGAGCCCCGCCAGGAGCCCGTCGTCATGACGATGGCGCACGTCGTCAGTAAGGACGAGCACGAGTCTCCCAAGGCCGCGTACGACGTCATCATCCCGACGCAGACGGACTTGCTGACGTCATACCATCTCGGCGGCAGCCAGATAAAAGTGGCGTACTATCTGACTATGAAGGTCAAGTTCACCCCAGCTGGAGGGAAAATGATCTTCAAGGTGAAGTTGGGCTCAAGAGCCATCACGTGGGCCCTGCAACCCCCAGGGGTCCTCGGATATTTAAGGGACAGCCAAAATTTTAACATGGGGGAAAAAAATAATTAAATTATCAACTTAAAATTTGCATGGGATATTTTAAAGTTTTTGTAAAACAGAGTAGCTTGCCCGTGGTTTCCGCCCACTTAAAATTATTGCATAGCATCCCAAGATGTGAGGAGTACCTTTAACAGTTTCGGGGTTTGGGAAGAAAAAAGAAGGATGGGGGGCAATGTTCCCTCTAAGGTTTTTTGGTTTGTGTGCAAAATCATACAGTTGTGTGCAAAGTTTTACAGCATCAATTTTTTTGTGCGCAAAATTTTACAGCCCACAAACACACACTGACATGGAAATTTGCTGCACGGTACTCAAAACTGCTGCGCGGCGTCTGTGAGATAGCTGCGTGGCCGTGCAGCCGCGCAGCTTAAAGGGAACATTGATGGGGGGTACTCGGGGGTGGGGGGCGACTCTATCCTAGACCTAGACTTCGACTATTTTAATTTTCATGCAGGTAACGGTGGATCTCTTGACCTGGATTTAAAAACAACAGTCAATGAATTGTCTAGACTTCGACTATTTTAATTTTCATGCAGGTAACGGTGGATCTCTTGACCTGGATTTAAAAACAACAGTCAATGAATTGTCTGGGGGGGGGGGCGTGTCTAGAACCAGTCGGGCAAAACTACACAAATCATAAACAACCATATGCCCCCTAGCTGATCTTATTGCTGAACTGTGAGCCTTAAATGATACCACGGGCAAAACAGGAATGACAAAATTTAAAAGGGCGTAAATAGAAGGTAAACATAAGGGTCCCTAATACATCTCGTGGAATTAGATTCCAATCCATTACAGTACAATTTACCCAATTAATTTTTTTCCAATTACCGGTATTTTTTTATTGGGGGGTGGGGGGTGTTGTTAATCTAAATTATAAATTAATTCAGGATTTTAAAGTCAAGTTCCGGGTGTAAGGTTTTAGGGGTCGGGGGATTCTCAAACTGTAGCGTCGGCATCGTGATATAATTTGAAAATTCTCCATTTAAACTTATCTTCTGCTATAACTGTTGTTGTTTTTTTTTGGTCCTTCAAATGCAAGTCGTATGAAAGTATAAAAAAAATAACATCAAGAAAACAACAACGAATAAATTAACAAACAAAAACCCACCGAACATTTCACTACAGACATGTCATTGGGTCAGTCACTCAACTCCGCCCCCCCCCCCCCCCCCCCCCCCCCCCCCCCCACGCATTACAACTTATGTGACAACCAACCTCAAGTGTGTTTTTTCTACATCTCATCCCCTGTGCAACATTATTTCTTCAGGTCCCAGTGGTGCTTGGTCCCTGCGCGGAGCCGATCTACGCGGAAAAGACCTCTTCCAGGAAAATGATCCCCATCTTCACCGGGGCCTCCAGATTCCCACACTTTTCGCAACGGGAACCCCCGAAAAACCACTTTTTGCAAGCGCGGTCCTTGTCCGCGCCGCCCATGACGCCCACCAGAAAAGTCGTCACCACATACAACAACGGGGTGTTCTCCCGCTGTTTCTTATGCTGCTGTCCCGGCTTTGGGAAAAGTTGATGACGCGATTAACGCTTTATGTTTAAAAACAAGCGAGTTATTAAAACTCTTTAACCCAGCCGTCTTTCGCGCCTCCACGATATCACTACAAGAAGGGGATAAAATATGGTTTTAAGAGTGTCCACCGTGAGTAAACGCCTCTCAGTATACAAGAAACTCTCTGGAACTTTCACTATATTATACTTCATGTACAAAAGAATCCATTTTGTCTGGCAGTGCTGTGTAGTGTAATCTGTCAATTTGAATACAAGACTTGCTTTTGGTTGCGTTTAAACCGCTGGACAAACTTATTAACCCAGTCGAATGTAGTCAACACCTCACAATATTTTTTTTTTAAAATATTTTAAATTTAGGTCATTTTGGTGGAATTCAAGTTGCAAAGGGGAATCAAGTAAATTAGATTGTGTGGTTATGTAAATCGGTTTTAAGTTTATTTCTTCAGAAGACGGGTCAAGCTGTAAGTCATTGTTTTGCTTCCTGGGTTTAAAAAAAAAAAGAAATAATTGATTGTATTTTATGTTTTTGTATGATCTCGGAAGTTTTGATCGCATCGCCTACAGTGGTTCCCAACCTGTGGTACGTGTACCACTAAGGGTAGGCGGAGGACGCAAAGAAAATTATATTGATAAAAGCAACAAAAAAAAAAAAAAAAAAAAAAAAAAAAAAAAAAAAAAAAAAAAAAAAAAAAAAAAATTGTTTATATTAAAAAAAACTTAGTGATTTATTTATTAAAAAAATATTTATTGCCTTTCATAAAAAAAAAAAAAAAAAACAGAGCGTGTCAAAAGGGTATTCTCAACGTGTACATACATTGAGGAGAAAGAAAAAAAAAAGGTCACATCTCCTGATTTTAGGTTGTATCTATCTTCATTTAAACCGGATTTTTAAAAAAAAAAATTAACAAATTCACAAATGAAAAAGGTCAAAGGTCACATTAAAAATATTAAGAACCACATTGGAACATTTGCATACCAGATGAAATTTTTTTTTATTTTACAAGTTAATGCATAATTATTTTATTTCATTAATCAAAAATTCATGTGGTTAACCTTTAACACATTTTATTGTTGATTTGTGGTTAAAGCAGCGGAAATAACTTGTAAAATTTTTTTTTAAAAGCCTATGACGTCATTAGCTTCACTGCTTTTTTTTTAAATTTTAGGCTAATCTATTTTGAAATACTTTTTAAGGATAAGTAGGGAGAAGAGAACGGCAAAAAGGGGAGAGGATGGTTATTTACTCTTAAATGAAATGACTAATCCAGGGGTATGGTAGAAGAAAAAAAAGATTGGGATCACTGCGACACGAGAAAGACACAGATGCAGCAATAATTTTTTTATCACATATGTCTTTGACCACAAGTTATAACTGGGCATTTAGCTTTTTTTTGATGGCACTGGACGTTAGGGTATATAGTTATTATAATGTGCATTACTATTATAACTAATTTATTACTTATAAATTATTTAAATACTTGCAAATAAATTGTTTATTATAACATTTTTGTGCGTTTAAATCTTTGTTCATGCTTACGTTTCCTACACAGAGAAAAGTAGATTTGGTTGAAAAAATAAAAATGCATTGCTTCTGAAAATTAAATAATAATATTATTAAAGCAGGTGGGGGTAAAAGGATTTTTTTTTTTTTTGAGGGGGGGGGGCAGTGGGCCATCTTGATTCTGCTTTGAGGCTCTCTTTGTGACATCATGAAGCACAGATGTCCAAGCGGGCGCCCAAAATCACTCGGTGTCAATCACGCAAGGTCTGTTTGACCATGAAAGGCAATACAAAATGGCACCCCCCACTCCCCCCCCCCGCCCCCAAACCTAAACGAAAAATTTAACAATTTTGTGGACTCCTTTTTTTTCTACAAAAAAATTTGATCAAAGAATATTTTTTTAAGGTGAAAGGTAAGCCATTTATTTGTAGAAAAATCCGTTGAAAATACCATTGTTTCAAAACCAAGTTTCATGTAGCCAAGCTCTCTATGGCGCGAAGAGGCTGGTTGCAACAGCTTGAAGAAGTCTGCAGACACAGACTTAATAACACGTCGGTTATATCAAGTTAAACAGACGTTTTTAGAATAAAAATGGACGGGGCCAAAAAGATTTATATAAGGATTTATTTATTAATAAGTGTAACTCATATAAGAACAATGCGGCACTATCAATGGCTAATTAATTATTTATTTTTTTTGTAAAGATCACCAACATTGTAGTCCGTCACAGCCCCGGCAAGATGCCTTACAAAGGACATGCGCTTTAATTTGATTTTAAGTATATAAGGATTCAACACTGTTAAACTTCTAGTATTAGCAGTTTCAATCTATAGTTGCATGCTCTTACACGCTATACAAATATAGTATCACTTACGCATAACTCTTTCATGCACTGCAAGGCAAAAGAAAAGAAAAGGAAATTATTGATAAATTATCCATTTATGTACATGATACTTTTCAAATTCTTCTTTTTTAATAGCCTCTGGCGGCCATATTGATTTCCATGAAATGTTCCAAGTTATCCCCCTGAAATAAGTTTTCTAATTTCCCAGCATCTGAAAATAGAAATAAAATTGTGTGAAACAAGAAAGACAATCACACGAAACAAGAAGGACAATCGCACGAAACAAAAAAGACAATCGCATGAAACAAGAAAGACACTCGCACGAAACAAGAAAGACAATCACACGAAACAAGAAAGGCAATCACACAAAACAAGAGCGATAACCACGTGGCGCAAGAAAGGCAATCACACGAAACAAGAAAGATAACCCAGTGAAACAAGAAAGATAAAAGCGTAAAACAAGAAAGACAATCGCATGAAACAAGAAAGACAATCGCAAGAAACAAGAAAGACAATCACACGAAACTAGAAAGGCAATCACACCAAACAAGAAAGATAACTGCGTGGAACAAGAAAGACAATGACACAAAACAAGAAAGATAATCACACTAAACTAGAAAGGCAACCACACCAAACAAGAAAGATAACTGCGTGGAACAAGAAAGACAATGACACGAAACAAGAAAGACAATCACACGGAACAAGAAAGGCAATCACACGAAACACGAAAGATAATACCGTAAAACAAGAAAGACAATCGTGTGAATAAAGAGTGGCAATCACAGGAAACAAGAAAGACTGCGGGCCCTTCATATGTGGAAGAAGAAAAATGCAATCGGATGAAAAAAACAGACAATCGCATGGGAAAAAAAAGAGAGAGAGAGACACTCGTATGAAACAAGAGGAAAAAGAAACAATCATGTTGCAAAGTACAGAGATTAAATTCATTTGATTCATTTGTAAGTATCTGTTGCCTGCTAATGCTGTTGTACACATACGATTCAAGGTTTTGTTCAACACAGGGGTGTGGGGTAACATATCATTCATCTAGTGTTGCACCAAAAGTTAATTTTAATCTCACTGAATACAGTGCCAGATTAAGATATGTGGAGGCCCTTATGCTCAGTGCTGGATTAAGACATATGGAGGCCCCTATGCTCAGTGCCCGATTAAGACACTGGAGGCAAATATGCTAAGTGCTGGATGATGTAGACATTTAGAGGCCCTAATGCTAATTCCCGGATAATGAAGACATTTAAAGGCCCAAATGTTCATTGACGAATAATGAAGACATGTAGTGGCTCATATACTCATTTCCGGATGAAGACATGTAGATGCCCTGTGCTCTGTGTCGGATTAAGACACGTGGAGGCCCTTATTCTCATTGCCAGATTAAGACATGTGGAGGCCTCTATGCAGTTGAAATTTTGCCTGCCCCAGTTGTCACTCTAAGGATGAAAAAAAAAGGGGGGGGGCAATCGACCCGGGTGGCAGCACTTTGGGGTTTACATATTATAGACCTATCATAACGTGATTCGATGTGTTTTGCTGTTGTTTTGTGTTCGTTGTTTGATTGTTTCTTTGTTTTTTTTTTTGTTTTTTGTTTTTTTTGTCCTTGACGTGATTTTAATTTTGATTGCTTTTCATCCCTGCTGCCACCGAAATCCGTCCTTTGATCTTTACGTCTCATGACCGTCTTAAGGAAAGTTAACGACGTGTGTGTGTTTGTCCCCTCCCTCCCACCCCCCCCACCCCAATTCTATCACTTTTTATATGCATGGCTATGTCAGAGACGCACATAACTTCTTCTGTTAAATAACGTCAAGACAAGTAAGGTCCTCAAGATCTATTCAAGTCCCTCCCCCCCCCCAATTCTATCACTTTTTATATGCATGGCTATGTCAGAGACGCACATAACTACTTCTGTTAAATAACGTCAAGACAAGTAAGGTCCTCAAGATCTATTCAAGCCACCTCCCCCTTCCTCAACCCCAGTAAAAACTGGATATGTTGTTGCAGGAGGCCCCAGCATCATTTTCCTGGAGCACAATGCAACACCTCACTTCTCGAAATGCAACGTTTGTATGTTATGATAGTCTAAGACTAGAGGGATCCTCAAAATTATGACTTCGGGGGCCATACTGAGTCATGAAGTGGAGCTATAAATAGAAAAAGTGTCATGGTGGCATATTTGGCAGGAAATATCGTTTGAATTTCAAGTTGAATTTATATATAAATGTTTATATATATGTGTGTGTGTAGGTCAGGAGTTAGGCCACTTTGTGAGTTGCATATAAGGATCCTACGATAGTAGCAGACATAAAAAAAGGGCAGGCTAAGCTGGGCAGGCAGGGCCTTTGGAGAATACCATATAACAGAGGAGTGAAGAGGGTGCATAACCAAAACTCCAGGGGAAACGGCTCAAAGGCAGACCTAAGCTTAGATGCGGAGAGATGATGTGGAAAAAGAACTTCTCCAACTGGGAATCCACGCATGGAAGATAAAAGCAATAGTTAGGCAGAAGTAGTGTGGCAGGCCAAAGCCCTACATGGGCTGTAGCGCCAAGGTGATGGATAAGATACACACCCTTAATTTGTCTTTTGACTTGTTGATACCAACACCAGTATGGCATGGCGATGGCCAGTCCAGCAAATGTTCCAAATATGCCGATGTACTCCATGTAGTTGAGACATCGCAGATCTTCGCTTATGAATAATTGTGGCGTGTAGGCTGTAGTGTGCAATACATAAACTTAACGTTAATGAAAGATAACATTTTCATTGATAATAATAATAATAATAATAATAATAATAATCATACACTAAAATATCAATCACTTGGATATGTCTAGCATCAACAGATGTGCTTCCTATGAGGTAAATTAATTATTTCCTATTTGAACAAAAACTACCCTCTTTAATTAACAATAAACTAATATTATTTCCGCTTACCAATTTTTGTTTAAGTATTTGCACAGAGACACTTCATTCAAGATTTAAAATATTGTTTGGTTGGTTAACACTGCGTGCTAAAAACGCACTAAAACACAACAGTTAACCAAAGAAACTGTTCACTGACAGCGTACTTACACACGACAATAAATCTACTTACGGACTATTTTAAAGAGCGTATTGATTTCCTGGATTAAATAAAATGTTGAATCATTCATGAATCCTGTAAATTTATTATTTTTAAAGTTTTATTTATTGTTATTTTTGTATGTGTGTTTATTTGTTGTTCTTTTAATGGTTTTGGGGAGGGGGGAGGGAGATTTTTTATTTTGCATAGAGCATCAGCTGACTAAGCGTGACTTTACAAAATTTCACTACTAATCTTTAGATATTTTGGCTGTGTAACAAAATTGATTCTTGACACAACTTTAGATATAGTGTTTAAAAAAATATTTTAATTCGTGCATTTTGATCAGCTTTTCTTCAGAATACACCACTACATCTACTAACCTATGACGCATGAGATGGTGCAGTTATTCGTCGTGGTTTCAGACTATACCCATTACATCTACTAACTTAGGACGCATGAGATGGTGCAGTTATTCGTCGTGGTTCAGACTATACCCATTACATCTACTAACCTAGGACGCATGAGATGGTGCAATTATTCTTCGTGGCGTTGAGGCGAAATATCAGGGTGGTTTTATAGAGCAACGATTCGCAGCTGCTGTTCTCCTCAGTAATTGCCTCTGGAGCGTAGGCTCCGAAATGTTGCGGATAGGGCCAGGGAACCTGATGTGTGTGCTGTCGGCACTGTAACATCCACGTCCACTGCGCCAACGTATTGTCCGTCTGAACAACGCAATCATTTGAACTTTCAACAAGTTACAGAGAAAATGGAGATACATCGAAACAACTGCTCATCAGGTCACAATGAAAACGATAAAAAGAATTTTAGTAGTGAGTTCTAAAAAGATACAATTGATTAAAAGATAAAAAAAACAACTAGATTTTTATTAACAAGTCTGTGACTCTAGCATCATGTCTGAACCCTAACCATCTCCATTAACCCTCATATTCTCCCTGAATCCTAAATATTCTCCCTGAATCCTAATAATCTCCCTGAACCCAATATTCCCCATGAATCCTAAACGTTTTTCCAAACCTTAAACTTCCTCATAAATTCATAGCTGTTTTCCGAACCCAAAGTTTCTTTCAAAATTCTAAATTTCTTTCTTCAATAATTCCTCTATTTGATTTTGTTGAGCCATTGATTTGACTTTTCCCCCTTGACTTCATTGTGATCCAGTTTGACTTTATTTTTTTTTAGAAACCCCCACCCCCCACCCCATTACTTTTCCTCCCCGAATCCCAATGGACACTTTTTCCAAATATTTAGTTTTTATTTTTAATTGTTTTTAATTGTAAAATCATCTTGTCTTTATCAAAAGCTTCTCAGACACTTTTAACGTATACTTTTCATTTCAATAGGTGACCGTACTTCTGCCACACATGTAATGGTGGTTGTTTTGGGCCCAGTGTACTGAACTTCTCCATTAGTCTGCTTTTCCGGATGTGGCCTCACAAAGGGTCCCTTGTCCACCTGTAAGAAATACAGAAATACTGGGTAAAAACAGAATCTGTATAGAATCCTTAGACTGGGAAGTGGTCATCAATGGCACCTCTTACGCTTCCAAGTTAGAGAGCTCTAAGAGCACTTGCATCTGCCACCTACACTCCCAACCCCGTTTTTCCCAAGTAGTGCATGCCAGCTTCTTCACCAGACTCAGTTAAGACGTGGCTTTACCGTTCAATTTAAGGATGTAGTTGTTTTGTAGTTTGACCTGCTTTACCCCGAAATGCGTAGGAGTCCTATCCCTTTTGAACCATTGTTTCTGCTTGAAATGGTTCAAAAGGGATAGGACTCCTACGCAGAAACAAACTCATTGAAGGAATCTATCTAGCTGTAGAGGAGACACAAGTCAAGGATAAGAATGTATCAAGCCGTATGGTGAGAAACGCAACTAAATCAGATGAATCTGTCCAGCCAAAGAACAAAGAGAAATAAACACAATTTTTGGCGCAGCAGACTTGACTCTATCTTCTAATTATGTAGCGGTGTTTACAACTCACCTTTCGCTCTGTATGGACGCATTGCTTTACACCAATGGCGTTTCCAACTCACCTCTCTCTCTGTTATGGACGCACGGCTTTACACCAATGGCGTTTCCAACTCACCTTTCTCTCGGTGCGGACGCATGGCTTTACACCAATGGCTTTTCCAACTCACCATTCTCTCGGTGCGGACGCATGGCTTTACACCAATGGCTTTTCCAACTCACCATTCTCGCTGTATGGACGCACGGCTGTACACCAATGACGTTTCCAACTCACCTCTCTCTCTGTATGGACGCACGGCTGTACACCAATGACGTTTCCAACTCACCTCTCTCTCTGTATGGACGCACGGCTTTACACCAATGACGTTTCCAACTCACCTCTCTCTCTGTATGGACGCACGGCTTTACACCAATGACGTTTGAAACTCACCTTACTCCTGTTTCGGACGCAAGGCCTTACACCTGTGGTCAACTGCGAAGCTGATGCCGTCGTGGGACGTAACGCGGGGTGCTGTTTGCTCACCGTAGAGCTTCCACTCAACGACGCCGTACTTTCGTTTGAAGAGTAGGTGGAATTTGCGGCCGGCGTCAGAGAGACGGAAACGTTACCTGCTTCCGTCGCGTTGTTTTCATCCGTCAAATTCATCGCATGCGTAACATTTGCGGTTTCCGGAACTTTTTCATCACCTGCTCCGTCCATTTCAGTTGCCGTTTTCATCGTTATTTCCGTGTCCAGCAGATAAGTGACAACGTCAGTCACACCAGAAGCAGTGCCGCTCGCCGTCACCAGTGACAGTCGCAAGAGGCTCAGTAAAAAAGCTGCCGTTCTCGGTTTTTGAAGTACAGATCTCATCGCTGGAATTTAGTGAAACGACACGACGTTAGCAAAAAAAACAAATCAATGAGCACTGACTGCAAAATTGTAATCGACATGAAAGACGACTGACAGGTTTAAAAATTGTGACTTGGATTTTAAAAAAAAACCAACAACAAAACAAAAGCGGAATACAATGCGAGATGTCCATACAAATTAGACGTGCACAGGCTATATATAAGAACATATAGATTTTAAAATAAGGAAGTGAGTAAGATTACTTAAGTCACTGGTTAGATGAATTGGCCAATGACCCAAAGGAACTGCGTACATAAGTCACTGGTAGGTGAATTGGCCAATGACCCCTGGGAACTGTGTACATAAGTCACTGGTAGGTGAATTGGCCAATGACCCCTGGGAACTGTGTACGTAAGACGTTGATATGGGGAATCGGCCAATGACCCCTGGGAACTGTGTACGTAAGACTTTGATATGCGGAATCGGCCAATGACCCCTGGGAACTGTGTACATAAGACGTTGATATGGGGAATCGGCCAATGACCCCTGGGAACTGTGTACATAAGACGTTGATATGGGGAATCGGCCAATGACCACGGGGAACTGTGTACATAAGACGTTGATATGGGGAATCGGCCAATGACCACGGGGAACTGTGTACATAAGACGTTGATATGGGGAATCGGCCAATGACCCCTGGGAACTGTGTACATAAGACGTTGATATGGGGAATCGGCCAATGACCCCTGGGAACTGTGTACATAAGACGTTGATATGGGGAATGGGCCAATGACCCCTGGGAACTGTGTACATAAGACGTTGATATGGGGAATGGGCCAATGACCCCTGGGAACTGTGTACATAAGACGTTGATATGGGGAATGGGCCAATGACCCCTGGGGAAACTGGACGGCAAGATAACGCGAACGTTTCTTGACACAGCCTTATTCACTAATTAAACTTCAAATTACAAACAAGTGCATTGCTCCCTTATTACTTACATAGAGAACTAATCATTTTTTTTATGTTACAGTTGGTGTAATTATTTGATGTATGTTGTGTGTAGGTTAAGTAAGAGTTTGAGTTATTTTCATATATTTTTTATGTCCTTCCACAGAGCCCTCCACCGTGGTTGAAAAAAAAATTGCACCGGAGGAGATGCAGTATTGTTGCATTATAGATTAGTTATTGTTTTTTTTAAATTAATATTTTTTTATGTAGCAAGCTAACAAAAATATTTAATTCATATCATCAAAACTCAATGCTTCAATTTTTATCAGATTAAAATCATTCACCATTGAAGTTTGAATGTTTTGTTTGAGTCAAACTACTTCCGCCTAGGAATAGCTTCCGTGAGTGAAGTAATTAGAAATTTATTTCCAGAGTTATTTTTTTTTAAATAATAAATCGACACACTTATTTTAAAATGACGTATGTTTCACGTCATGATTAATAATTATAACATAAGATGTAAATGTAATAAAACTGATCGTTATCACGTTAAAGTTTAATTTAAATTTTTGGGAAACTAGAATCTCTAGAAAACTAAACAATCTAATTTTATTTCCCTATTTTGGATATATATACAAATAAAAAACCACTTCTATTTTTGTAACGAAATTTGTGACGTTATTTGCAGGTAGAAAGCGGAGGAATCAGTTCTCCATTCCTATATTCAAACAATGGCATGCATTTATGTAAAGTAGTCGGGTTACAGCATAACAAAACCACACGGACCATTTCAATTGGGGTACACATGTCAGTGTAGGCGTTTTAGGTTAGCGTTCGGAGGTTGCTGGGGGTCACTTAAAAAAAGCGTAAGACTCTTTATATATATATAAACATGGTGTATGGTTTACTTAATTAAAATGGTTTGATTTCAATGGTTTGATCTCAATGGGAAAAGTTTCACTTTGAATTGCACCTAACACCGTACATAATTTAGAATTGTGTTTCTTTCAATCTAATCAATAAATTATTAAAGTAGCAAGCCAACTTTGTACTGAAATACACATTGAATTGTGCGCACTAGTTCTACTACATTTTCCCTTGAGAATCACAGTCTTTATTAGCGTGGACGTATCAAATAAATTTTCAATATATTTTGTTGTTTGTTGTTTGTTTTTGTTTTAAATGTTACAATCCTTTTGTGCGCACCCCTTGCTCGTATCCCCACATTCACTTTGCGCTGTCGGAAATAGGAAGTGGGCCGTGAACGCAGTCAATGGAGGAAATATGACTTTAGTGCTTTTGCTTTCCTACCAGCTGTCGAGCCTATTAGGTGACTGACTACCTGGCCGTCTCTGGCGTCGTTTAGATTAAAACCTCTTATGTTGGTAGCTGGCTTGTGTCTGTGTAGAAACGTCATGGCGCAGAGAGCGTAAATTAACCCAATGGTTTAGAGATAGACTCTGATTATTATTAATGTTTTTTTTTATTACAACCAGGCATTCGGTACGTTTGTTTATTGGTCTGCGTTCAGTCTAGGCGTTGTGAACTTCGTAAGAAGCAACCAGTTCTTTGTGGGGGAAAGCAAGGCTACTCTCTAACACACAATATTACCTTGATTTTTCCCCCTTTCAAACGGAGCTCACATTTTCCTTTATATTTATATTAAAACAATATTGACGGAAATAAAAAATATCAAATTTTCTTGGATCCTTGATACTTACTTATCAATGTAAAAAAAAATAATTCTGCATTAAAACAAGAACAAAAACTTAGCACATACACGGTGTTTAATGCAGTGCGAAGTTTTTCGATTTCACGTGGTTTCTTCCCAGCTGGGTGACACTTTGAACTCAAGGCGGATTTTTTCAACACTGCTCTAAAAAAAAAAGCCGTCTCATAATTTCGTCAGCACATTTTTGTTGTTGTTGAAAACATGACAAGATTGACAAGTGACGTGGCATTATTTATAATGAACAGCTCTCGAAGTTAGATGGTTTTAAAATCCTGGAGAAAAGATATTTCCGGAACGTGATCCTAGCAAATCTTTTGTTTCCTTCAGGGTGTTAGGTCCTTTCAGTTTCATTCAAACATTCAGAAACTTAGGAAGGGGGTCGTGGAGGGGGGCGAAACGCCCCGGGCGACAATTGTTTTTCTTTATATGTCGTGGCGGCATTTTCGATTAACGGTAGAGCTTTTTTGTTATGTGTGTGTGTCTGTATGTGCGTGTGTGTATCTGTAAGGGATCCGGCAAAATGCAGGACCCTTCCCGTGAGCCACCCACCCTAATTACGCCCCTGCAAACATCGTTGAACTCTTTGATTAGTGACAATTTTTCCATCAAGTTTTCACAGCTGATGCGTGGCTGCCAATCTTAGACAAGACGATGGTCGCGGTCGGGGGTACGTTCACATCAGTGTGTGACGCCGGCAGGTTCGATAACTTCCCGGAGAGCGTTGATTGGATAGAAGGCCTGCACTTGTCACGAACGCCTACCGGGTTGAGCCGAGTGGAGCGCATAGCGAGTTTCTTCCCTTTTGAAGCTGCCCCGGACAAGAACGTCGATGTGAGTAAACTAAGTTTTTTAAGGTTAGGTTTTAAACACGCAGCTTAGGCCATAAAGGAGGTTGGGTGGATGGGATGACACCAAACCCTAAAAGATATATTTATATTTCAGTGAACAGAAAAGCCATTTAAAAAACTACCATGAAAAAGTTCACACTTAAAAATATTTGAGAAATTGCCAACCTTCGGACCAGGCTTACTTTTTCGTATATTTTACTCTTAGTGGTGCTTGGAATATTCACTAATTATATCTATATTATTTCCCCATGCATCGTGGATGTTTCAATTTTGTCTAATAAATGCTAGTTATCTTGCCTATAAATCCGTTACATTGGTCTGTCATGAGTCTGACTGCTGACTACAGAAGGAACCAAGACTTGTTATAAACTTCTGACTTTAAAAAAATCCCCTTCCCCTTGCAATCACGTGACAAAATAATCTGAACGTGGACGTTACTGGCCATAAACACCAGACTTTTACTGGCATCCGTCCGTCACAACGTGACGATGGTGTGGACGTCGCTGGACGAAGTCACAAGGCCTGGGATTATTTTCTTTAGGACCATAAGCTGATTCCCTCTCCACGCACCTGGATAACCCAAGGGAGCACCATGTATGGATGATACAGCTTTGGCACCAGACCCAAATCAGACTTAGAGATACAAAATCTAAGCAGAGGAAGAACTCATTGGGGTTCACAAAAAAAAAAAAAAAAAAAAAAAAAAAAAAAAAAAAAAAAAAAAAAAAAAAAAAAAAAAAAAAAAAAAAAAAAAAAAAAAAAGAAAAAAAAAAAAAAAAAAAAAAAAAAAAAAAAAAAAGCAACAAAAAACAACAACAACGAAAATAAATGTTACAAAAAAAAAAAAAAATTGTATTGTTTTTAAATTTCCGTTTTCCAGAATATTCCGCAGGGTCGGTTATGGAGCATTGCTCGGCGGTTTGGTTACAGCAATGTTTCTGCGAACAGGGACACGATGTCGATAGTGGTCATCGTTCATGATGCCAAAATGGCCGACGCCGGCTACTACCAGTGCCTCCTCGAGTTTATGGAAGGGGGTGACACTCGCCAGCTGTCCCGTTTTGAGAATATTGAGATCAGAGGTACGTCGTGGAGCTCAGTGATTTGTTGTTTTTTTTTAATCCGAGCTAGCAGTGCTGCGTCTCTGTGCAGAGTTGGGCGTGTGGTCTCAATTGGTTTTGATCGTACTTGTATCTGGCAGAATGCTGTAGAAAGATACAACAATTTTTTTTTTTGGGGGGGGGGGGGGTTGAACCCACAATTGAACTTTTAGCACATTGAGGGAAAGGGAAGCACACGAACATGTGAAATAGGTATTGGAATATATTGAGGAGGACAGGAGCAATAATGATTAACACATTGATCGCGGGTCCTCAAAATAATAGAGGAAGAAGATTTTGAGTAATACTATTGTGGTATGGCGATACAAAGATATAGGCAGTGGCGGACACTGATGGAAGATGTCATGTTTTTCTTGATGCCCTTTGCTTACTTCTGGGATACAACTTGAACGGGTTGGTTTTTTGTTGTTGTTGTTACTATTGTGTGAGTATGTGTGTGTATGTGTGTGTGGAAAAAGGGTGGTGGTGTCTAGTGGGCACAAGTATCGAAAGCGGACACAACTTTGAAAAGGGGACATACATTTAGATTTGATGTCAATACTTTTGCAGGAGGCGCAGACATGACAAAGGTATACCTAATATGTTCTTGTTCTTTTCCACATATTTTTCCGAAGAGTACCTTGAAGCTCTCGAGAGCTTTGGACAGTGCGCCGCCACCCCGGACTCACGCTGCCTGGTGGCAAACGTTTTAGTCATAGCGGCGGCGTGGGCTCTCTCGGGCGGCGTTTGAGGAGAGGAGGGGAACACGTGCTCCTGGCTGGTGCCAGACCTTTAACCCTTGGCAACGTCATGGAATTAAACTGCCTGAGAAAACCTGAGCGACTTGCAACCATTTCCATCATAATCCAGAATCCAGTTTAAAAAATTTGGTTTCCGGAAATTTGATCGAAAGAAATTTCGTCGACGGAAAAATTGATCGACGGAAATTTGGTCGAACGGAAATTTGGTCGAATCCTTTTTTTTTTTTTTTTTTTCAGTTCGCACATTAAAATGTTCGTCAAATTTCTTTTTGAACGCACTACACTATATAGTAAAACCAAATTTCCTTACGATCACATTTCCGTCGATCATTTTTTTCCGTGAACGAAATTTCTTTCGATCAAATTTCCGGATACGTAATCCAGTTTAAAAAGTGCCTGAAATATTACCAAACGATTCATTGGTTTCATTGATTTGTTTAGGAATACAGTAGTAATTAAAATGGTTGCCAGCCTTTTAAATGCGAATTTAAATTTACACAGTCACTCAGGTAACCAATGTAAATATGAATGTTTTTTTTTGTTTTTTAAAATTTTATTTACAAGTAGTAATAATGAATACATACGGACCCCAACACACACAGTACTAAAGTGGGGGTGAAAATAGAATAAGACCATTGCATTGTCTTGGAGTTCAACTAAACAGAAACTAAAATACTTTATTTAAACTTTAAAATAAAAAAAAATCGTTAGATTAGTTTAGAGTTTATTAGAATAAAATAATGATGTCAGAGTATGAATGTGAAGAGGCTGAGGCTGAGGGATGTTGATCACCCGTCATCTTTGGGCAACCGCAAGATTTCTTTTTTTTACTGTGGGGCGGAGTGAGTTTTTAGACACCATCTAAAAGGAGGGCGGTCTTTTTTTTTTTTAGCTACCACCGTTGGAATATAAATAGTTTCATAAAGTCACTGTAGGACTTAGATAAAATTAAATTGTCTTTATATGGTGACAGTTCCCTTCTATTTAAGTCGATTCGGTACCTTTTCTCAATTCTGGTAGATAATAAGATAATATTGTAATATATATATATATATATATATATATATATATATATATATATATATATATATA
>CAXITT010001093.1:11274-27918 GCA_964033795.1 Lymnaea stagnalis | reverse complement strand
TTTTCAGATTTTTTTGGGGGGAAGAGCCACTGGCCAGTTGCGTGGCTTGGGGGGGGGGAGCAAAGGGGGGCAGATGTCCCCGGGCACCAAACAAAGCGGAGGTGCCAACAAATGGGCTTTGGTGATATTGTATTGAATGGATTGAAATAATTGGTTTCACAGTTGAGGGGTGGGGAAGCTTTGAAAAAATGAAAATTTTCCCCTGGTGCCAAAGACTCTTAGTTACACCTCTGCCTCAGGCCAAGAAAGTGGGCGAATGGACCCAGATGTCAGTTTTTAATTATATTGAGGGATGGCTTTTTACTACAGCAGGGTTTGAATCATGAAATGGAATACGAAAGTAGGGTCTGTGGAGTCACCTCTCCCGAAAATGTTTTTGATTATTTATAAATCAAGACATTCATTTTCGAGTATACCTGAAGTCGGTGTTTCTATTGCTCGGGGGAAGGACATTTTAAAACATCCGAAAGAGGCATTATGGCACCCAGTGCCATTCATAAATAAATTCATTACAGTTGTGGCGCGCCCCAGAGTTATCCTTTGTCAAACCCCTTACTGTCAGACTGATCGGCGCGAGGGAAGAGGAGTGCAGAAATTGAGGGCGTCGAAGACTCTCGGGCTTATTCAAGATGCGGGGATCAAATTTGGTGCAAACTTGAAATCGGTTATTCTTTTAGACAATTTTGAGGGGGCATTTCACGGTTTGTGAAGCGCCAAAAATTAGCCACGATAATGATCAAGTATAGGAAAGGTATTTCAATACTGTGACGTTAAAGTCTTTAAACTTGTGAAGTTGCTAAAAATAATTACATTAAAAATGCCGATGTAAGCGGACAACAGGAAGTAAGTCTTTGGCTCATAATCGGGGTTGTTGCCCATTTTCAAAACAGTACGATATTTATACGGTAATCGAAGAGTGTAATCGTCTAAAAAGATTAGCCTAAATTATACGGTACATCAAATAGATCGAACATGGCTATTTTTGATTGATTACACTAATTATACTCGGTTAAAGGCAGCAGTTAGTACTCCTTTTCAAATTTTATAAATAATGACAATTTGGCAGTTTGTTATACAAAATATTTTCGTATTACTGTAGCACAATTTTTGTCCGGGGGGGGGGGGGCGGCCATTAAACAGCCCATAAAAAACAATTTTTTTTTCGTATAAATCCTTAATAAAATGTAATAACAAGCAATGGGGCTTGGAGCTGAAAATTTCACAAACAAAACTTGCATACAAGTAAGGCGGTTTATGAGAATGCCAATTAGGGCTCACCCCCGACCCCTCACCCCAATTAAGGCTCATAACCGCATTTTTTTTTCACGGCCATGAACTATATTAATATTCTAATGACACACCCAATTTTGACACCTTAGATTTATTTCACCAGTTCTTTCAGAAAAAAACCAAAGGAAAATATTATGCAATCAAACGCATGTGCAAAAGTTTTGAAATGTGTTGTCATCGGCAACGAGACTATGTGCCAAGTTTCAACTCGATAGGTTGACTGAAACTTGTTCAGTTAGCCGACCGAAGATTTTGCCCTAAACACACAAAAGTGGAGTTAATATAAAGGATTTTAAAATGAGATTTGGAGGTTTGAGGTTGGTTGGTGGGGCGAAAAAATTTGACCGAAAGAGTTTTCATCGAAAACGAGTCTATCTGCCAAATTGCGACTGGGTAGGTTGACGGAAAGTGGGTCAGTTAGCCGTCCGTTGATTTTGTCACCTAGAAATCCAGCAGGCCATCCATGAACAAAATCGAATTTAATTTAAAGGATTTAATATTTGATACTCTTTTTTTTTAAATGTATAATAATACATAATTTTAATAATACATAATTTTAGACGTGGGGGGGGGGGTGTTAGCAGAAAAATTTAAGAATTTCATTTCAGGAGGAAAAATACAAGCGTTATTATTCAGAAAGGAAGGAAATAGAGTTTGCTTCTTTACATTTAAAATATTCCAATTTTTTAAAAATTAAAAATAAGCTGTCGAAATCGTTCATGTCTGTAAAAGCTTTATTTCTATGGGGAAACAAAAACAAAGGGTGAAATATGAGATCCAGATATACGCTGAAAGTAAATAAAAGAATCGCGGTCCATATAATTATAGTGTAGGAATAATATTACATGTTTATTTTTGAGAAAACAAACTCAGTTCAAGACAAAATAGTTTTCTTGAAAAGTCAATTGAATAATGCTTTTTTTTTTCAGGGAAATTTTCGCAAGCATGTCAAGGCCGTACCAACGTTCACGGTAGTTTCACAGTGTCAAAGGCTTCATTGTTCCCTCTGGAAAATAAAATAGGAGTTCTCAAAATGTATAATATTTTGCATGAAAAAATGCACGGCCCTTATCATTTAAGCTTGAGCCACATGAAAAATCTTTTGCATATAATATGGCGTCTCTTTGGCTACATGGCGTCACAGTAGCTCGCGTCACAGTAGTTCGCGTCTCGCCAGCTTGCGTCACATCAACTGTGGACAGAAATATATATAGTTCTATTTTTTTTTTAGTACCTACTTCCAAACTGTTGAATCCCTTACCTAAATTTCTTCCTTTTATTTGAAGTTTGGGAATCACTGATTTTCTCCCCCCAACTCCAATTTTATTTTCTTAACAAAGAAACATTTTCAGGCCATGATTTTCACGTGTTCATTTTTCGGGAATCTTTTTCCGGGTTAATGTTGTGTCAATCTCTGGTTTGAAAGCATTCAAGTTTTGTTGCTTTACAACGACCGGCTAGACAACTCGCAAAGTTGGTTGAACATTACAGAATGGCTACCCCACTGTTAATGCGCATCCTGATAGCTACGACTCTGTTTACGACGGGTGAGCCTAAAATATTTAATTAAAATTAAAAATATAGTTTCAAAAACTGATTCAAAATGTTTAATCTTTGCCTTGATTTAACATTTAAAACTGTGCCTTTGATTTGACGACCAAAGGATATTGACCTGATATTCCAAGCTGCAGGCATGGGACTGAGCACAGGGTTTAGATACACATGCCACTGATCAAGGGCCACCATAATAGTTAGTATATTACAATTTTCTTAGATTATTTGAAACGGCTGCGTTGTAGAAAGTACCACATACTAGTTAAAAGCAGCGACAAATTGTATTCGCTATTTGGAGCAGGTTGGTATGGTATGGGCAAGAATTATTGTCTAGGTCAGTGGTTCTCAACGTTCTTAATGCCGGAAACCTTTAATACAGATCCTCATGTTGTGGCGACCCCCCAACCATAAATTTATTTTCGTTGCTACTTTTATAAATATGCGTTTTCTCGTGGTCTTAGGCAACCCCTGTATAATGTTCGTTCGACCCCCCTCCCCACCAAAAGCAGTCGTGACCCAACGGTTGAGAACATTTAGTCAGACCTTAAAGAAGCAAAATGACCCGCTGACACCGGGTTTTTAGCCGAAACTTTCGCTTGAATTGTCATGTTTTGCTATTGAAGTTGTACCATATCGGGTTCTTAATAGTTCAAACTCACGGATTGGGCGAAGTCTATGATACACTTTATCATCTCTTTTGTTTGACCGACATTTGAATGTACCGCACCAAAATGGTAATTTCTTGTTGTCGTTTTTTTTTAAAAACTTTGACACGTGAGAAGTGAACTAAGAGCATCTTTTTTAAAATAAAAGTAAAAGAAAATCAGAATGACTGATTGATAGATTATTTTAAATATTTTTTTTTTCCATTTTAGTTAAAGCTCAACAGCCTATAGTAGACACATAAGTGTTTGCTTTTAGTGGGACGTTTACAGTACCATGTGATGTCAGTCGTTTTACCTCAACTGACATCCCTTCGGCTGTGACATTGATCAGTGAGTTGTCCATTGACAGAACCGTAGGGGCGTCAAACAGGACACGTATCGCTTCATACGTACCATTTCCAGCTCCTGGCTCTCCGAATCTGACCACGGTATTTGTTGAACTCAATTTTACTCTTCAGGCCTAACATTTTATTTAAACAGTTTTTCTTTCTCTTGTTAAGTCTTAGAACTTTTAGATGAACAATTGAACAAGCAAATAAAAAGAGTATTGATCAAAACAAAGAGTAAAATACCAGGTTTAATATGCAATGTATTCGAATATGTTATGATGTGAATAATATTGTGTTTTCATGTCCCATATTAGAGTATCATTTTTAAACTTAATTTATGTTCATCTTTTAAAGTTTTGTAATGCACTAGTTATGGCCCACCCAACTACTGAAGTTACTAAAAAAAACAAAACAAAAAAAACATTTCAGTAACGCACTTTATTCTAATCCCCATTAGAGCTGTCCCAACTCATGCGTTTTGTTTTTACGCCACTGAACTTTATTAATATTTCACCCACACCATTTGTACACCACAGATTGATAAGATTCTATTTATATTGCATTATTTCTAAGTGTCCCGCCCAGCGTAGACTGCAATTTTTTTTTTTTATTTCTACTGCTAGCGTGGGATCTTGATATTGTCTACCGGTCAATAATGTCTGTTTTTTTCCGTTTCTCCGTCTATATTTATTCTTTGTTAGACAGTATAGTTTCTGTAGAACTTTTCTCTTCCATGTGCTCAATAGGTTTCCTGACCTTCTTGTTAGCGTCCAAGCTTCACTTGAGTAGGTTACAATTGGACTGATCACCGTTTTATATAGAGTTTTCTTTGATTTTCCTTGTAAGGTTTTCACTTTTGAGTATTTTCTGACTATTGAGGTATGCCCTGTTTACAGCAGATATTCTTTCTTTTATTTCTGCACTGTTCTTCTCTCGTTGCTGTATACGTCTTTCTCGGAAATTCCTGAAAATTCATTTCTTTCATTCTTAAAGATCCTAGGTGTCTGAAATGATTTACTTTTTCAAAATTCTGGTTTATAAAATAATAAGAGGTCTTATATAGCGTTGTACCCCAGCCTAGGGCTGGGCTCACCGCAAACCATGGATGGCAGCCAGGAAGATCGTTTATCGGTCAGAGGGGAATCACTCAGGGTAGTATAATTTAAAAAAGATATGTTTTGAGAGCAGTTTTGAAGGCCTGGGTGGTTGGTATATTGCTTATGTGTAGTGGCAAAGAATTCCATTGTTTGGGGGCGCAGAAAGAGAAAGATCGTTCACCATATATTCACCATAATTGTGATGGTTTCAACTGTCTGTTCGTCTCTTAACATAGTCATGCATTTTGTTTTTCGTTTGCTAACTTTCAACCATGCTTGCAGTGATAGCGTGTTCTAATTCAATAAAGGGTTTTGATTACTACTTTTCTGTAACAGTGCTATGCATCAGCATGTGAAAAAACTGAAAGGGTTGGTTCTAGAGAGTGCCCATTGGTTGTGGGTCTTTGGTTTACCTCAGATGGTTTCCTGTTTTTGTTCCTCGGGTGTCAATGTGCACGCTTCTTATAACTCTCTCTAATGTTAGGATATGTAGCATATATGACATTGAGTATCCTTGTCTTAGTCCTTGTCTAATCCGAAATTCTCTTGAATATTCGCCCTGAACATTGATTTTGCTTTTTGAGTTGTTTAATGTTACATGTATCAGTCTTGTCAGTTTGATCCTCCATTGGGGGGGGGGGTCAATGATCTTCATCTTGCCTATTGCCAGCATTTAGTATGCCATCAACATATTCAGCCCCCTCTCCAGTACTTTTTACTATTTTCCGTAATTAATTCTCCATAATTGCTCTCACACATTCGAGTTCTTGCTTGGTATTTATTCTTTTCGTCTTTTATCTTCATGTATACATTAATATTTTCCTCTATGTGATAATTCTTCAATTTCTTTCAGTTTAGCGTTTTCGCATTTCATTTTCTTTCTTCCTACACATTTTCGTGGCGTTCCTTCAGGCTTCATCGTGTATTTGTCTCGACTTTCTAGTTACCCTCTATTCGTTTCTTCTACAGTCGCTCTGCATTCATTATGCAAGCAGCCTACTCTATTGTTAGTTTGCTGAAATCCTACCACTCTTTCAGCTGATCAAAAATTGTTTAGCTACTCCAAAGGGTACAGTCATAGGTACCACCGTCCCCCCTCCCCCCGGAAAGTACACCATACACCATAAATTATATGTGTTTATTACTTGAATAGCATGCCATCATTAGAACAAAATTCAATATATACAGTATTTTTTAATTATAAGAACTGGCATGCATTAAAAAAAACCCATTAACATAACATTTCAGTACCAATAAGTAAACCAAATATTAAAACAATATTTTTTTCTTTATGTTCAAGGCTGTTCCACCTGGAAGAAACTGGATCATCGAGGCTACTGGAGGTGTGGGATCTGGATCTTATCCACAAAACAACAAAGCTGCCATAAAGATAGCGTTGACAGTGAAGGATGCGACAGTTGCTGATGCTGGCGTCTACATGTGCATTGCCACTTACAGTACAACAACAGGGTCATCAACAGTTGAGCGTTTTCAAAACCTTACGCCTAAAGGTGAACGTATTTACTATTAATACGTTTATTGCTATTTCAATACATCATCTTAGAATGTGCAATGATTAATGTCTTAATAGAGATCTTTGGGTTCGCTTTCAGGGGTATGTAACAAAGCATTAAGTAGCAGTCGAGTGGTAAATTGACAATGGTAACAAGAGAGAGACGGGGGGGGGGGGGGGGGGGGGCAGAAAGCGGGTTTAGGGGGAAGGAAATGTATGAAACAAAGATCGGTACAAACTAAAAAGTGACGTAATAAAACAATGGAGTTTTTCTTAAGAAGCCATCTTCGGTGAACAAACAAAAAAAAAAAACAACTTTATAAAATTTTTAAAAATAAAACTTAGCTGAAACGTTGTATCCGAGATGTTGTATCTGAGTTGTTGCATCAGGACAACACGGGGAATGAGGTGAGTTGTTGTATCAGGACAACACGGGGAATGAGGTGAGTTGTTGTATCAGGACAACACGGGGAATGAGGTGAGTTGTTGTATCAGGACATCACGGGGAATGAGGTGAGTTGTTGTATCAGGACAACACGGGGAATGAAGTGAGTTGCTGCATCAGGACAACACGGGGAATGAGGTGAGTTGCTGCATCAGGACAACACGGGGAATGAGGTGAGTTGTTGTATCAGGACATCACGGGGAATGAGGTGAGTTGTTGCATCAGGACAACACGGGGAATGAGGTGAGTTGCTGCATCAGGACAACACGGGGAATGAGGTGAGTTGCTGCATCAGGACAACACGGGGAATGAGGTGAGTTGCTGCATCAGGACAACACGGGGAATGAGGCGTACATTTAGTCATTAAGAGAGTTAATCTAGGCGAAGCGGGGAGGAAAAGTATGTTCAGGACGATTGGTGCTAGAAGTGAGGAGCAGAGGAAAAAGAAATCTAGCAAGTGACGGAGAACATGACCTTCGTGCCATGTGATGTCTCGGTCCCAAAGGGGGTTGATCATTATGTTTTATATCTCCACCGCATGTTAGGCTTGTTGGCATGTGAAAGAACGGTGGTCATTAACAAATCACGTGTACGCTTGTGGTCACTTCTGCTGAAGTGTTTTGAGATCATGGCACATTGTTTATCTGAAGGTGTTCAGTATATATGTTCGGAAGACGCTGAACCGTTTTGCCCAGATAAGCCATATGGCAGCGGGTACCAATAACGGCGTGGATAACATTGCGGCTTTTGTAAAGAAAACCGTTCCATATCTGAAAACTACTTCTCTAGAAGGGAATGGGTTAGGTCTGGATGACAGAGGGGAAAGTTTTACAGCGGCTGTGTCCAAAAGGCTTGGTCTCCAAGTGGGATGGAGGTACCGGTAGCATGAAAGTGGCTACGAACAGGGAGATCTCGTATATTCTCATCTCTTCTGAACTCAGGGAAGGGGGGTGTTTGTGTGTGGGGGTGGGGGAGGGTGCTGAGAAAATGTGGGTGTCGATTTCGACGAGGAGAATGGCGCATTTAAAAAAAAGAAAAAAGAAAGCCTGTTTGGCAAAGTGATTGGGGAAATTATAAGTAAGAAAAATTTGGTTATGTCACCATTGTCGCTTGGACGAGACCTGAGGCTCTCAGCGGAGAGTAATATTTGAACCAGTGGACGGGTTGATGAAAGAACCTTTTCCGGGTTAGACCAACTTACAACAGACTTCCCTCTACCAGTAGTAAAGAAAATGCCTCGATCAAATAAAGAATAATTGACCAGGGCTGAAGTTAGATATCTAAAGCTTTATGATAATCTTCATAAGGTACAGCTTGATTACACCTACCAGCTCCTTATTGAATTATACAATTTTAGTGTTTCATTTATATCTTGATTAATTGTAAACTATTTATACAGTTTTACGTTTCATATTGTAATAGAGGGCTGTATAAACTTTATTTGAGATTGTTTATAATTTGGTTTCAGGTGGGGAGGTAAGGGCGAAATTGAAAGTGTTTGAGAACCACTGATTTAAATAATGATTAAAATATTTTTTTTTTAAATTTAGCCATTAAAAATTAATACCATACCTTTCATTGATTATAATATTTATTTTTTAAACAGCTAGTACAGAAGACCCTGAACTTACCTTAGATCGTCATAATGGCAATGAACCTGATTTCTCAACAAACACAAAAGGAGAAAATGTCTTTTTAAGTTGTAGAGTTTGGGTAACTGTATATTTACTTATACTAAAATTGAAATTTTTCCCCGATATAAATAATTAACACATTTTACAATGTAATAAAAACAAATTTTCATTCATTTGGTTCAATGAAATAATCTTATCTCATCTTATTTGAATTATTTGCCTTGGTGTTATAGAATTTTGACCTCTTGTATCAGTTGTTCTCTAGGCTCATTTTATGTTTCAGGGTCCATATGGTCCTGTGTTAAGCTGGTTGACCGGACATCCAAGTGGATCGTACTTTTCACCCTACCCTTACACATACGATATTCAAATGGTGACACCAAGTCCACCAACTGCTACAGCATGTCCATGTACAAAATATAAATATGAGACAATCCTGAACATCACCGTAAAGTCTGGTGAAACAATGTACATGTGTGTGGTAACAGACGGTAGCAATGTTGAAGTCGTCAGAAAGAACTTCACAATTTATGGTAGGTGATCACTTTCCTTAAGTCACCGAGATTGTTCAAATAAAAGTTTTAAACTTATCATTCCATTTCAAGGTGTCGGGAAGGTGTAAACCTTATCTTGACAATCCAATAGACAGCACATCTTGCCAGTCCAATACATAGATTACCTTGACAGTCCAATACATAGATAAAAATAATAAAGTTCATTTCAAAAACACGCATCATCCCCAAAGGCTCGAAGCGCGGCACAAAGTCAACAAAAAACAAATCTATAATTTACCACATTTAAAACAAATGCAACACTACAAAAACTAATTGCCTATACAGTCCAATATATAGATCATCTTGACAGGCCAGTACATAGATCTTGACAGTCCAATAGACAGCACATCTTGACAGGCCAATAGACAGCTATCTTGATATTCCAAGAGACCAGGGAGTCACCAAACCTTTTTCACGGTGGGGCAGATAACCGGTAAATGACGAGCGCGGGCCGCAGAATCATTCTGTACGTTTTGAACACGCCCCCTTTTTAATGGAGGAAGTTTTCGATACTTAGGAAAATATTCAATTAATAGTTACAAACATTAGCAACATCGATGCGTGAACTTCCCATCTACTCAAGTTACTTGACAAAACATGAACACAAGTAACGCACATTTAAGAATCCCAATTTTTGCTACACCACTTCCCTCCATGTGCCTATCCGGAAATTTGAACGAAATAAATTTCGTTTTGAACGCATTATTTTGTTTTACTACCGTTATATAGTATAGTGGGTTCAAAAAGAAATTGGACACAAATTGTAACGTGTGAAGTAAAAAAAAAATTCAACCAAATTTCCGTTCGATCAAATTTCCGACGATAAATTTTCTGTCGACAAAATTTCTTCCGATAAAATTTCCGGTAACCCTCCATGATACGTCACTGCACACTTTTTATTTCATGGCCACGAACTATATTAATATTCTATATCCCAACAACTTGTAAACCGAGTATTTATTACACCATTTTTAAAACGAGGTTATTTCACGTCTTGAAAAGAACAATGATTTAAAAAAAAAAAAATCATTTAGCGTAAATATCTGGAATTATAATTTGCACCACTATTGAACAATACTTTCTTTCCAACATAGAGAATAATATGTAAAATAAATTATGTTAGATAAGGGGAGGACCGGTTGGGAATCAGAAGTAGCCTGAAATGGAGCGCAGTCACACCACAAGCAAATTAAATATAACAGATTATCACTATTTGCATCAAAAAGTTTGATACCTTTGTGTTTTAAATGAAATAAGTAATTTAAACAATAATATTTTACGTTGAGTTTTAAAAACCCGGTAGAGTCCGTATTATAAATGATCATAATTTGCCATGTGCAGAACGTTGTCATGGGCAGCCATTCACAGCCAGTTGCATGTGCTATTCTCATAGTGTCATTCATTAGTGAATGAATGTGCCGTGGGAAAACACTATTTTAAATCACTGGTCACAGAAAGCTTTGTTTAATCAGTCATGTGCAAAAGTTGAAATTTTAAAATAAGCAGTCTTGAACCAGTATTATTTTTAAGACGCCTTGCCTAACAATGCTAGACTGGGTAAACGAAACATCCATATCGTATTTAATGTAATAATGCATAATACATAGCTAATAATTTATAGTTTATCTGTATTTGCAGAATATTGTTAAAATTAGTTTTATCATATAGAACTGGTAATACTTAGCATTATTGATTAATCCTGAAAAAACATAACTTAGTGTATTATATCTAAATGATTGGGTATAGATATTTGAAATATATTAATATGAATCTTTAAAAGAACAACAACAAAAAAACACCAAAAAAAAACAAAAAAGCACCTGATTTCCATTTTTCAAATAGTGGTATCGATATAAGAGGTAAGGTAACTCATGTACATCTTTGTCTCCTTATATTATTTCAACTAGCTGATACGTCAGAGGTTGTGGATGGAGATGCCTTGACAATTACATGTGACGCCAGACGACTGGCCAACCTGCCTGATTCGGTGACCAGGATCCTGACTTTATCCTTTGAGAGAACTGTGCGCACTGCCACCCGGGCGACAGTTATGGCTGTCTATTCAATGTGACGCCAGACGCCTGGCCAACCTGCCTGATTCGGTGACCAGGATCCTGACTTTATCCTTTGAGAGAACTGTGCGCACTGCCACCCGGGCGACAGTTATGGCTGTCTACTCACCAAATCAGCCCCAGAATTTAACTACGGTATCTTTAAGAAGCTAAACATTTATTAAATCAGTTAAGAGATGGTACGTTAAGCTGACACCCAGCGAGAAATGTCATTCAAGTACATTTGTTGTAATGTGTGCTAAGGTGACATCTATAAATAAAATCATACATCTAAAGGGGTAGGGTGGGATGGGGTGGGGGAGGAGGAACGAATTTTGACGATTTGTATTAAAAAGTAATTTTCGTTACAATTTTGAAACTTGGAAAACAAGGGTAGAGGAGTAAAAAAAAACTTGCAAAATTGGGTGATGGTATTTTGATGGCCCCTTTAAGCTCCAGATTTACTTCTCAATGGGCAGTTGTTGTTTTACCCCTCAGACTATCCCTCCTGGAAGAAGATGGACGATTACAGCTTCGGGTGGAGAAGGACCCGGTGCTGGGCAATACAACAACACTAAAACGATACAAATTGAACTCAGTATTCAAGATTTTCGGTGTGACGATGCCGGTATATACAGGTGCAAAGCAACATTCGCGTCCACGTCTGGTATCTCAACAGCCCAAGGTTCTCAAAATGTCACGGTGACAGGTGATTACAATGAATTGCGTTGTTTAATATCGCGTACACAACACAATTGAATGCTGTTCTCTAAATGTGTTTGGTAGATGAAGTAAGGATATGACTTGCACCTGAGTGCTTCATCCAGTCATCCATTCATCGTGTGTGAAAGTTCTACTACATGTCTTGCACCGTTTTAAAGATATTTTATCGGCTAATGAATGTTATAATATTTTAGCGATTTAAAAGAAAATGTGAAAGATCACCCGGAAAGGGTAGTGGGTGGTAAATAGGATGAACACTTACAGTAACAGCTTGGTATAACTGTATGATTCAATATTTATTGTTACTGGCCGTGGTATTTTGTTATATATATTTTTTTTTTTTTAAAATTCAGATGTAGGCCTACCCTTTCATGATATCAATTCCTTAGGTTTCCCCATCTGAGGAATCTTATTAAAGATTACAGATTGATCATGTTTTGATTTGTTCATGATGTAAAACCAAATGATAATATATAGAGCATTGAAATGTATAATAATATGGTCTCTATTGATTGGGAAATATTTCAACGATGGTTCTTATTTCACGAGAGCGAGTTTTTGCAGGAACCCCATCGCTTTCCATGACTTTGTTCTTACTTATTCTAACTTTATAAATGCATAAAAAGAAAATTTTCATAGTATTCAATTATTTTTTTCTTTACACACAGTTCCAACAAAAAGCTTACACATTGCATGGGAACGTGTAATTGGTAATGACCCATATTACCCACATCTTGCATTGGAACAGCACGTTGTCTTAATTTGCTCTGCGCTTGTGAGTTGTTATTGTTAATTACATGTCGTGGAAGTTACATTGAAAAATATATATTTTATATGGTCATATTTTTTTTGTTGCTTTTTAAATTCTTTCAGAGGACGTCGTTTAGGCCCAATACTAACATCTATGGGCAATTTTCTATTTGCCTGTGCAAATTTATGTATCTGTAGGCAACTTTAAACCCATCATGATGGATGCGTCACAATTATTTAGAATTTTTTTTTAAATTTAAGGACACATTCCGTTTTTTAATGGTCGTGTTTGGATAAGGTGAAACTGGACAAGAGGCACATGTGGTCGTTGCACGAAGTTGCATATAGAAGTAGAAGTATTTAGAAGATTAAGGACGTCAGGACTTGCTCAACTGATTTTTATTTTTTTATTTTTAAAGATAAATTGATATTATGTAAAAAAAAATCAGCGATACATACGTTCTAAGGAAATATATTTTTTTGTCTTTTCTTTCAGGGTCCACAGAACCTTAAGTTAGAATGGGGGTATACAGACCAATCTGCATCACAACTTGATGATGCCAACATAAAAAATCCAGATCCTGTGGCGGTGACGTGTTCCTCGTGTGATCAATATCGACACGAATCTCGATTGTACATCACAAAAACATATAAAAATACTGGGTACTCTTGCACTGCTAAAGATGGCCACTCAAGAGACACACGCACTGACACCTTAGTAACCATTGAAAATTGTAGGTGATTGAGGTCTTTTATGTTATTTTTGCCTTGATAACTTTTGGGAATGTTAGAGCCTTTCATGGATGACCCTTTCAAACGTTCTCGTCAATAAGACTCCTTTCAACTATTTAATGCACTACTCAAGGGGTAACCAAGCCGGGCACGATAGATCTTTTTGAAAAAACAGATTTATCACAAATGAACCGTGTCTGTTCTTTTTCATTTCATTTGCGGGTTTTTTTTGTTTTTGTTGTTTTCATTCTCGTTACTAAAGGACACACGAAATAATCAAGGAATAATTAATTCATAATTTAGCGTCTGTAAAGTAAATATTGATACGCCTCAGAATGCATCGCTGCATTGTCACACCAGTACGAAAATGTAAGGGAAGGGGATCAATCCTCCCTTCTCCTGAACAACACGCCCCCTCCCTGTTTCGCAAGGGAAACTTTGAATTCTTTATTTGATTCATCATCATCAATCATCATCATCATCATCAGTGGTGTGACACTTTATTTTATTATTATATTATAATTTGTATTTTACTTATTTATTCATCTGAGATTGGTAAAATAATTGAAGGACGAAAACAGAAGAACAAATTCCAAGTCCGTAAATAACTATTGAATATTTAACTGTTTCATTTCGTTCATTCACGTTAGATGTTTAACAATCATTTCAATGGTAATGGCGTTTAAGTATTTCACTTAATTTAAATCACTTAGATCTTAATCTAATTTTGGTGAGGGATAAATTATGACCATTTAGTTCTAAAACATCAGCAAAGTATAACTCGAATAAGACGTTAGGTAAACATACATTTAATGAGTATTTTGTTATGTAGACTGACATTATTTTACACGTCGGGGGTGTCCCTTTGTCAGGACAAAGAAAACATAGAAGCCATAGAAAACATTCATTGTTTTATTATTTGCTCTTATTAAATAACGTGTTAAAAATGACTCCAGCGCGAAAACTAAATAGACTTCACAAGGTCACACAAAATTCCATAAGATGGTATCCATAGCAGAAATAATTTAATCTGTAATTTAAGTATAATTTGCATTTCAGCTGATGCTCTAAACTTTTATTGTATTTATTAATTTATACAATTTACTTCTGTCTACGTTCAACTATTTTCTCCCTTCGTCAATGAAAGAATATACCGACTGGAAGGATGTGGGAGATCCAGGCCACTGGTGGTGTTGGGGCTGATGAAGCTAAAGGCGATAACAAAGATACCATAAAGTTAACACTGAATGTGACCGATGCTGTGTGTGCTGATGTGGGAACCTACAGGTGTGTGGCCAGTTATTACTCATCCGAAACTGGACCTGGTATCGCAAACCATTTTACCAAGGTTGGATTACACACATCTTTTTATCATACTTTCTTTTGTATAGTTGTTTTTTTTTAAAATATCATTACAATTTCTTTTACATTTAATTATTTACACTTAAGAACTGTATAATTATATAATAAATCATAAAAATTTCCCATTTTTTGCTACAATGGAATGTACGGTGACAGCCTTTCGTAATTAATATTTGAATATAACCCTGCAAATAGCTCATAAATATAGCCCATACATATAACCAACACATATATATTCCCCATACTTAGAGTCTATCCACATAGTCCATACATATAGTCCACAAATAGAGCCGATCAGAGGCGTAGCGAGAGCGTTTGACAAGAGCGGGGGACAAGATTCAGTTTAAAGCACCCCCTTTTCTTCTCTCAACCCCATTATTTTCATTTTAAAAAAAATATTCTGGGTGGCCCGGTGATCTAAACTGACTCAATCCAATTCGTGGTGGTCTGGAGTTCAATCCCCGCCTTGGAAGGCAACACATCTAAGAGAGACAAAATGATCAATAAATTGATCGTGGGCCCTCATATATGTGAAAAAAAGCACATTTTGGCGCAAATAAATAGCTCCCCCCCCCCCTTTTTTTCCACTACGCATCTGGAGCCCATACATAAAGACCATGTATATGGCCCATACACTGTATTTACTAATTTAATCGCTTACGGCTTGCCAGCATGATCTTATAACCTCCAGCAATAAACATTTTCATTGTAACCCCAAAATTTAAGCTCGGTACAGCTAATAGATAATACTACCGTTAGTTCAGAATAGTTAATAGTTAAGAGTAATTAACAGTTAATAGTGGTTAATAGTTATAAATAGTTGATTCTTAAGAATAATTAAATGTTTTTGAATAGGCGTATTTTTATACTCATTACACAGCTGAAGTAATGGAGCATACCATCACATCCAGCCACCACAATGGAAATGTACCAGATTACTCCAGGAATGCCGCGGGGGGAAATATCACGCTGGCATGTTCCGTACTTGTAAGTCTTGAAGTAAATTTCGGTTTAAAATACTTTATCTGAAGTCAGCATATCGTTTTTAGATTAGCTTTGACTGGAATCTGTATTCAGGGTGAGTGTGGTCATCTAAGGCGGTGTTCACCATAGTGATGTTCAGCGGATCGGTACCGGGCCGAGAACATTACGTCTTGCGCGCCCGCACAACGCGCGACACGACACTGGATCACGTCTTGCGCGCCAGCACAGCGCGCGACACGACACTGGATCACGTCTTGCGTGCCCGCACAGCGCGCGACACGACACTGGATCACGTCTTGCGTGCCAGCACAGCGTGCGACACGACGCTGGATCACGTCTTGCGTGCCCGCACAGTGCGCGACACGACACTGGATCACGTCTTGCGTGCCAGCACAGCGTGCGACACGACACTGGATCACGTCTTGCGTGCCTGCACAGCGTGCGACACGACACTGGATCACGTCTTGCGTGCCCGCACAACGTGAGACACGACACTGGATCACGTCCATTACACAAAGAAACACGTGTAGATGAGCACCAAATGTAGCCAAGGATTCGAATTGAATGTCGGCTAAACTTAAAACATGTTTTATTTTTTGTTCATTTTTGGACATGTATTATTATGCAAGCTCCCAGTCTAAGTGACTTAACTCTTTACCTAGGAACGAAACTGAAAGTTGAAAGGTAGATCTGAGCTCAACCGTCCACTCGTTGACTCGATGCAGTAGGTGTGGTCACTCACGATAATTTGAGTGACCGTGTCAATGTTAACAGCTACAAAGCAACAGTCTGACGACGCTTACAAAACATTGCGCGACATTTTTTTTTTTTTTTTTCAGCACTTGAGATATGAATAGGCTTTCTATGTATTGTAGGGAATTCAGGATAATTATTGAAGTTGAAGAGTTATTATTTATCCCGGTACTTTTGTGGGAATAAATGTGCGTACTTTCTGCTGAAC
>CAXITT010001092.1:100037-144174 GCA_964033795.1 Lymnaea stagnalis | reverse complement strand
TTCTAGTTTATGCTACATTTCCGTCTCCGAAATGAAGAGCTGATATTATAATAAGGAAGCCTCCAAGAATGGGGAGAGGTGGTGGGTGTTTGGTGGCCAATGGTGCAATTAATGATTATTTGAATCCAGTGGCAGTCTTACCAATGGCATGCAGTCTTTCCAATGGCATGCAGTCTTTCCAATGACATGCAGTCTTATCTATGGCGGTCTTTCCAATGGCGCTCTCCAAAGGCAATCTTTCCAAATGCAATCTTGCCCGATCCCACTCACTTTTCAAACATGTGCCTACTTTGCGCTAGTTGCTCTTTATATTATTATTTCTTTTAAAGAACATTATTTGTTTATTTTAACGTAAAGAGTCAGTCATGAAACATAGGTCCCGGGAAACGAGGCTTAAACTAATCACCTGATTAATACCTCTTCGGGCGAATTTTAAAACTGCTAACGGTAGGCCATCGGATCCGGCCATTTGATGACGTAATACGCTCATCCTGTTGATGTTAAGGACCACTACATCATCATCTCTGGACAGGAACCTGTCCCGAAAGCATTAAAACTCTGACGTCGCCATTACATCCAAGGCACATCACATTCGTTAATTAAGTTTTTCTGTAATATCGTTTTACTTTTTAAATTATTTTTTTATTTTTTTTTTGTGTCAAAAAGAAAATGTCCGTTATTAACCGACGCTCGCCAAGTAAGCCCAAACGTTTTAATGATCAAATATGCGGCGCCATTATAGTTTATGAATCCCAGGGGCAATTTAAGAAATGCTATGTTGTCTTTGTTTACGACGTTCTGCGATTAAATCTCTACACGTGTCGTATTTTTTTTTTTAACACATTTTTAATTATAATTTTATTATTTTTTTGTTAACTTTTGTGGAGATGTCAGACATGTTTATTGACAAATTGTTTTGTTTTTTTTTAAGTGCTTTTATTGACTTTGTTTTTTTTTCTGGACAACATGTGAGAGGCATGTGGTTTTCTGCATGATAACGCTATGCTTCGGTCAGCGCAAGCGCACACAGAGCGTGATGATCACACACAGACCGTGATGATCACACACAGAGCGTGATGATCACACACAGAGCGTGGTGATCACACACAGAGCGTGGTGATCACACACAGAGCGTGGTGATCACACACAGACCGTGATGATCACACACAGAGCGTGGTGATCACACACAGAGCGTGGTGATCACACACAGAGCGTGGTGATCACACACAGAGCGTGGTGATCACACACAGACCGTGATGATCACACACAGAGCGTGATGATCACACACAGACCGTGATGATCACACACAGAGCGTGATGATCACACACAGAGCGTGCCACAGCGTATGCTCAATGCGTGGCATTCTATAGTATGCATCAATGGCATTGTTGGTCAATATACGCCCATCACCAAATACGCCTCCTAGTTTTTTCCAACAAAACGTCCTCAAACGTTGGCGACTACGTGGACTTTATAAAAAAAAAAGCTTCTATCCAGGACACGTCTACAATAATGATTTTTTTTAATAATGGGTTGGGGGGGGTGTGACTATTTGGGGAATGTAAAAAGACAATTCCCAGCTTTGAACGGTGTCAAAAGGAGCACGTGATCCCATTTCAAAAGATACGAGTCGAACAGGTGAGAGAAACGATGCGTGACTAAAAACCCCCCCCCCCCCCCCAACCAAAAAAAAAACTATGTAATGGTACCGTATTGAAAAAAAATCACGATACACGTGATGGGGTAAAGAGACGGAGAAAATACACAGTGAAAAAAATGTCTGTTAAAAAAGGAAAAATTCCGGGGTCAAAGACCGTCCTTGGTCAATGCTCTGTTCTAATTGATTTGTTTTTTTGTAAAAGAGAGATTATGTCAGACCGTCGGGTGTGCACAGTTAAAACATATTGAAGAATGTATCTTTACTTATGCTATGAATGACTCGTATTGACTTAATTAAGACACGCAAAAATTTCACCTTCCGATAATGTCAACATTTTATTGTCTTATTTGAATAAAAAAAATTCAGTCAATAGTCTCAATAGTAATCATAGTAGTATGCTTAATGTACAAGAGTCATGTATCATCATTAACTTTGCCAGAGGCGTAGCGTGGTGGGGGCAGGGGGGGGGACAGATGTCCCCGGGCACCAGCTAGTTAGGGGCGCCAAAATGTGCTTTGATATTATTTTATTGATGAAAATAATGGGTTTGAGAGTTGAAAAAAAGAAAAAGGGGCGCTAAAAATGGATCTTGTCCCCGGCGCAAATCACCCTCGCTACGACACTGAACTTTGCTGAGTAGTGAATCCATTCAACAGTATGTCAGCATGTGTATAAGACAAGAAAAGATGGCACATGGGTAAAAAAAAAAAAAAGAAAAAAAAAAAAAAAAACAATAGGAAGGTGTATAAGAACAAAGCAGCCCACACGATGTTCGCTGCTGCTTGTGTAGCACTATGCCTCGCCCTGCTACGGGCGTGAGATGAATGGGCGATGCACAAGGGAGAGCATCACATGGCTCTGCCTAGGGTTTGTCTACACGTGTTATCAATTACGTGGCTTTGTTTCTGATCCCCACTTTCGCATTAACCTCGTTCGTGATCTAAGACACACACTGATACTTCCACAGTCGCCCGCAGGCTCACACATCACACAGCACCAGCAAAGCCCCACAATTTTACAAATTTTTTTTAACGAATCCAGAGAGTGTTATAGTTATTGAGTACCTGCCCTCTAACACTTACTCACAGAGGTGGACACTGAAGCAGCGCATAGGCTGCCTACTGCCTGCCTCATTCGAGGGACACTGGCAGTATATGGGATAAGTGGCATTATGTAGGATACTGATATAACACAGAGGCGCAGTGGCCTGAATGGCAGCATATAGGGATACCTGCTACTTAAATAAAGAGGGGCACAATGGCAGCATATTGACTACCTGCTACAAAAGAGGGACGTGCTTGGAAATTCATGATCAGGAAAGGCAAGTGTGCACCTCTCCCATTTATGAGAGAAAATATGATATACCGGCATGATAGATAAGAATATTACTGCACCACAGTTGTAATTTTTATAATCAATCGCTTCCTGTGTGGTATGTATGTTGAGATATCTCCGGACTAGAAAATTATCATTTATACAGTTGCACTGTTTCATTAAATGAATATCATAATTTATACATTAAATTGAAACCTCATATTATACGTATTCAAAAGTATAGATTTAGTTGACTAATTAGTCACACGATAATAGGCCTACATGACATGTTGTAGGCCCCTACTTACTATTACTATTACTTATTAATTTAATAAATAAGTTATAAGTATATTTTTTACATATATATTTCACATAATAAATAATGTCATTGATTCATTAACGATGTTGCAATCTGATATAATTATAAAGCTGATTTGATAAGGTTAATGTAAGTAATAAGTGTATATAAGTGAAGTATTAACAATTATGCACACAAACAGAAAAGTGTTGGCCTCATCGAAGTGTGCCACTCACTCTCGCCGCAACTGTAACACAAAAAACAAAGACCTCAGCCTCAGTAGTTGAGTAGGCCAAAATTACTACGAAAGGAATGACTCATTATTTTTGGCAAAATAAAAAGGGTAACATCAAAAACCTCTCCTATCGAGAAATGTACACCCAACGATCGATGGTTTGTTCTGACTTTCTAACTGGGACCATCACCACGCGATGCGATGGTGAGTTAATATCAGCTATTCATCTGGAAGAGCTGCACACTTTCGCCTGCTCACTCACTTCACAATTCAATAACATTAACACAGATTTACACATTGAAAGACGCAGTCTAAAAGTATTATCCATTCATGCATAAACATATACATACCACTCTAAGACAAAAATTGTATCCACTTCTTATTTTGAAAATACAGTATTCCCTTGCCGGTATGTACACACGACTCCTTTGTTTCGCTTTGCCCCAGCAGCTAACGTTTGTTCATTTTATCTTCAAAACATTGCTCGGTACTCGGCTCGGGTAATTTGCATAAATTTGCTATGACCTCAACACCTAACAACGACTCATTTCCATCCACTTCCGGAAAGAAGTTTTATAATACTTAAAAATTATATGTTCGATCAAGCTTACTTGTATTGTATATTTAATCGTATGATTTAAAATATCTTATATTAGTTAATTATTTATTTAACCCATGATTTTATCTGAATTTCATCTAATTAAATGATTATACATTTTCAAAGAAAGGTCAATAAAATATTACTACGCCACTTTTAGCCTCGCCATTTTTTCGGAATAACAGGCTACCCTCTACGGAGAAATGAAAATCAAAACATTGACGCATGGCTTCCAGTTAAAATTGTGAATGAATTTATTGGTTTGTGTAGAGCTATTTTAATGAGTGAGCTCAGTTTCCGAAAGAGCTTATTAAGTCGTTTGAAAAATTTGTTGCTTTGAAAAGAATAATTCTCTTATTCAGCCCAATCCACACCGTTGAAACCGGCGACCAGACCGTTTTTAACTATTTATGTCAAAGGTGAAAGGTTACTCAAATGCTGTTTTGACCTTTTGCATGTTGGGTTGTATTTTTCTTTTAAAAAAATGTATAGCGTAATTCATTCATTTAAAAAAGGGTGTGAATTACAATCTATACTTTTTAAATTTATTTTTTTTTAAATAACGCATTATTACTGCAACATAAAGAGGATTGAATTGATAATCAGTTAATCAGGATGTAAAATTCCCACAATTTTTATTGACTTATATTTTATATGATTAAATTATATATTATAATTATAATTATTAGTGAAGCCGAAGCCTAACCCTCTCTGTAAATTTATTAAAAGAGAAAGTTATATTATATGGCCTTATTAAGTAAGTCTAAGCGTAAACCTCTGCCCCTATCACCCTAGCCCTAACTCTACTTTCTATATCTACCCTATGTCTATTATGTTCAACTGAAAATAATGATTATTATTTTAATATGTATTGTAATTGTATAGTAAAAGAAAATTAAGCCAATTATCTGTGTATTAATTATTAATTCTATATCACAATTTATATATACAATATTTACAATATACAATATTTACAATATACATTCAATACAGTACAATTATAATGATTGTTGTCAGTTGTGCAGTAAGGGTTCAGGCTAGGCGTAATTAATAAAAAAAAAAAAAGTATTATGATTAATAACTAGCTAGGAGAATGAGAAGGGGAAGAGGAGGACTTCATTTCTTTTAAAAAATAATATAAGTTTGGGAAAGCACAAAAAGTAAATGTAAGGCAAGAGCTGCCTGATTAGATTTGCCAAAATCAATTTAAATAAAGTATAAAGGCATACTACTCTCTTGGTTTGCATTGCAAAGCAGAAATATTAATACTTAATAGTATTATACCTCTTAGTGTTATGTTATAAAAAATTGCCATATTTATAATTTTTTTTAAATTTATTTTGCAACAGGGTGTGATGTGACTGATTAACAAAAATAAAATGGATTTGAATTCCCTTGGTAGCCTCTCTCACTTTGACACCTTTGATGATGATGTATCCAAAGAAAGTAATGACCTCACAGTTGATGCTGGGTAACTTTAATTTAAATTTTTTTTAAATTAAAAGAAAAAGAATTTGAATTTGAAAATAATGAGTAGGAGCTTTCAATTAGTTTTCAGCAGTTTGAAAATGGTATTAGAATGGGTGTTCTTGACACCTTTCTTGCTGTATCCAAAATTTTCATGAAATGACTGAAAATTTTAATTGATTTGCAGAATTGAATGTATATTTTATTTTTATTTCAGACTCTCCAATGAGGGTCCATTTTTGAGCAGTGTTAGCCAACCTGAGATTTCACATGGTGAGTTGGTCTTTGTGTTTTCTGAAAGAGAAATATTGTAAGCAATGTTCCCTTTAAGCTGCGCGGCCGTGCAGCTATCTCACAGATGCAGCGCAATAGTTTTGAGTATCTGGGCAGCAAATATCCATGTAAGTGTTTGTTTGTGGACTGTAAACCTATGCACACAAAAAAAAATTGATGCTGTAAAACTTTGCACACAACTGTATGATTTTGCACATGAACCAGCAAACCTTAGAGGGAACATTGACTGTAAGGACTGCGATCAGGTTGAAGCAATAAAAAATGTACAAAGGGTAAAGGAAAAACCTAAAGAAGGATGTAAACAGAAAGTGAGCAATTCAGCCAAAAAAGCCTTCCGCGACGAAGAAAACAGGGAAAGTCAGAGACAAACACTCTTAGCTTACATAGATATGTAGTCTATAGAAAATGGTAGACATATTCGAGACAATAAATTATAGACTGCATTCATGTCTTGTAAATGAAATATAAGAACAAGGTATGCTAAACTTGAATTCATAGACAGGACAAAAGATCTGGATGTTTTGGCTTATAGCCTTCGTCGGCAAACAAAACAAATAGAAGCAGAACAAGTGACAGAGCACATTAAGACATATTCAAATACAGACCTGACCCTTGAAATTTAGTTATTTTTAAAGACAAATTAAAAAAAATAAAATTGCAAAATATACTTTCTTTTAAACAAAACTGTAAACTTAATTGATTTTTTAAAAAAAGCTTTTCATGTTTTGTTTACATAAAATATATTTGTTTTTAAATATATAAAATTTTGGCACACATTTTTTAATCCCAAATCTAATTCTTTGCATTATTGGTCTTCAGGTCTCTCCATTGTACATTCCTCCAGTGACAACCAAGAACACCAATCAGAAGTACATTAATATATTTCATTGACTTAATTTTAACTTCATGACTGTTATAATTCTGACTCTTCATGTGCATAATTCATCTTTTCAAATGCAATTGCTGCTATGTATCTTATATTTGAAAATAAGTTTATTATATGAAAATGATTTTTCTGAAAGATTTGAACAATTTTAGCACTTTTGATTTTTAAAAAATCATTGTTTGGAGACTGGAATGAGTTATAGAAGATGGAAAGAGACCGAAAAGCATAGGAAGATATCTATAATTGGCCTGTTCTCCATTGGCAGTTGAAAAAGACAAAAAAGAAAAATACAAATTGAAGAAAATCTTTACTATCCCATGAACACAGCAAGCTCTTCAATTGCAACATGTTAATAAGTACATTTGGAAAGTTTTGCGCCTCTTTTGGTTTCAAAAATAAGATATTTCATCAATTATACCACAAAACTCCTCCTTTTGGTCAGTCTTGTAAAACTTTCTAATCACATATTTGCTTGTGCTCTGCATGCAGCCGCTGAAGAGAAAAGGAGGATGGACAAAGGGCAAGAAAAGGAAGAAACCTGTCAAAGACATGAATGCCCCGAAACAGCCCCTGTCTGGGTATCTGCGATTTTTGACAGAGCGCAGGGAACAAGTTCGGCAAGAGAAGCCCAACCTGTCATTTGCTGAAATGTCTAAACAACTTGGGAGTGAATGGTCCAATCTGCAACAGCATGAAAAACAGGTACCTTTTACCTTGAATGTTAATATTTTTTATTTTATAGTATTGGATTAGTTTAGGAAATGTTTTGTTTAGCTAATTTTTAACTGTGTCAGTCTCCCAGTGACATAAATGAATTATAGCCGTATGCCATGAATTAGAAGACTAATTTGGCCCATTTTTTTAAAAATCGTGCAATTTGTTTTCTGTTTCATAATAAAATTTCAAATCTTTAATTGAACTTCAAGTTAAATACCGAAACAATCCCATGGCCAATGTAACTGCAAAAGTTAATTTTTTTTAAATAATTTATTGTTGATTAAGTTGTATTGGTTCACAACTCAGCATTGTCAATCAAATAAATATTTCCTAATAAACAGTGTGTAAGTACTGTGGGTTTTTTTTTTCTTACCTTTGTGGTCAAAGTAATATATTTTCTTAAATAATCCTTTCAGCGGTATTTAGATGATGCCGAGAGGGAAAAGGAAAAATACATGAAAGACTTAGAGGCCTACCAAAAAACAGACTCATATAAAACATTCAGACAACAGTTTGAAAAGAAGATAAAAGGTTTGCTCTACTTTTAACATTAATAGGAACATCATTAAGCAAAATAATTGTTTTGCTGTCAAATTTATTTATATTACATTTCATAGAAAAGAGGTAATTAATTTTTGTCCTTCATTCAATCACTTAACATGTTAATCCTTCTTTTAACTGAAGAGGGCAACAGGTGCACAAGCGTGACATTCCCTGCATCTGGACAAGTAGTTAGCGGGTTTGATTCTTGTCTTAGGTAGCCCCCAGTGTTAGGAACTGCTAACTGGATAAGCAATTCCATAACTTTGTTGTGTTGAGGTAGTTATTAAATGAATCCATGAATAATATTGCTTACGGTTCTTTATTGAAAAACAGTGTCTTCATTATTCCACGTTCCCTCTGGAACTCCCTTACTACTTAAAACCATAAAGTCATCTCTCAAACTCAAGTACTTCAGAAATACAAAATTGATACATAATTAATCTCCACACCAAAACAGGCACCCACTAGACACTAACAAATCACTAACACCCAGCTATGGAAAGGTGGGGGTGACATTGATGAGTCAGCCATTAAGGGCTCTTTAACTGGCTTTGATACTGCTAGAACAAATATGTAAGATCAGCACCAATAAAAAAAATGAAACTACTTGAATAAAAGTACCAGTCGACATAAGAATGTATCTGTTTTTCAATGGCTTTCAGATTTTTAAAATAATTGTATGTATTTTTCTTTAAAAAGTAAACATTTTTAAGACACTGCTAAGTAAAATGGAAATGATAGCAGCAAAAATGTAAATATTTGATTCCTTTGTAACAATATTTTTAATCAATACATTGAATTTATGAGCTGTATTTTAATACAATTTTGACTCTCTTCTATCAGTTCTTGCTGGAATTCATTTAGCAGATATCTTAAACATATTTTCATCATTCGATAATCTTAAATTTATTTTAATCATTCTAGAATCTTAAATTGATTTTTAACATTCTAGAATCTAAAATTTATTTTCATCATTTTAAGATCATAAATTTTAATTCATCATTTTAGAAGAGGTAGACAACACAGATGTTCAGGGAATGCCAGTGACAGGAGGGGGAGAGGAGGAAGAGTCAGGAACATTCGATATCCCCATTTTCACAGAAGAGTTTCTAGATCACAATAAAGGTACATACGATATTCCCATTTTCACAGAAGAGTTCAGAGCTTACAATGGTAGATAAATGGAAGTGAGAGACCCTAGTGGTTTGTGACTCAAAACTTTGTATATTTTTTAAACTTTTTATTTTTTATTTTTAAAATTTAAACTAAAACATTCTTACAATTAAAGCTTCACCTAATCTAGGTAGCAGTTATGGTGGAAATAAAACATGTTTCTTATAAAATTGAAAACTAATGTTTACGCAAAGAGACTAACCAAGGAGAATGTGTTCATGAAGAACATCGCTCCTTGTAGACTTATGTAAAATTCAGATCAGTGTTTTAAAATTTTGTATTTGTGGAACCATAACTTCTTCCTAAAGTAGGTCAAATTTTGAAACGTCCTTGTTTTTTTGTGGTGTTATCTTATTTCAAGCTTCCACATACCTCGTTTTGCGATTTTATTCAAATTTTGTAGCAACATTCCTCCTGAAAACATGTTGATTATATAGCTTCAGTATTTTCAGTATTTTTTAAGTATACTGGTATTAAATAAATCAAACTGCTAAATTTACCAATAAATATTATAAACAACAATTTATGTCAAAGGTCATCATGCACCATCACAATTATTTTCCAACATCCTTGATTGCTTTTTCTACATTAAAAAAAAAGATATAAAATTATTATTTTTTTTTTTTTTTAAACTGAGCTCCAGCTGGTTATCACAGTCATAATTCTATGGAAGATATGCTTGGTCTTATATCATTTAATGTTCATATTTCCAGCAAGGGATGCAGAACTGAGACAGCTGAGGAAACAAACCACTGAGCTAGAGGAACAAAATGCTATCCTGAGTAAACACACAGACAACATGAGACAAGCAGTGGAGAGGTTAGACTTGTGGGGACTTGGGATTAAGTTAAAATGAATTTAGAAAGGAAGAAAATAATATTTAACAGTGAACAGGGCAATTAAAAAGAAAATAATCACATTAAATCAGTCATTGAGGAAAAGGGGGAGGGGGTGTTGGCTGTGAAGTGGGAATGTTATCACATTAATTTAAAAAAAAAACATGGGGGGGGGGGGGGGGGGGGGGGGGGTGTTGACCTAACTAAATATATTAGTATTTATTCAAGGTGATCACCTACCACTTGTCTTATAATCTAAAAGGATATTGCAGTGTGCATGAGTCTGTTTTCCGTGGCTTCCTAAATTTCATCAATGCCAACTAACGTTAATCTGAGAATACCTATTTACACCACCAGGCTGGAGTTGGAGGCCCAGCAGCAAAGGCAAACCAACCAGGCACTGCATGTTCACCTTGAGGCTCTTAGGAGCTGTCTCACATCCTCATTCAGTTCTGTCCCTTTGCCAGGTGAGGATATAACCCACAATCTTATGAACAAAATTATCTCAATTCCTTATCTAGCATTATGTAACGGGAATTTATTGAAAAAAAAAATTATTATTTTTAATAAAATGGCCAAAAGATATAATTCTCTATAATTAGCTTAGTTAATTTTTTTAATTTTTAGCTTAATAATGAGAAGTTTTTATTATTTTATTTTGGTGCACTATTATTTTATTTGTGAAATGATAACATGGTAAAATAATTGATGCTTATTTAAACAAATTTAATTAAATATTTAAATATTCAAATCAAATTTATTAATGATGCTATACAAGAATTCTCTCTGATTCTTCTAAGACCATAGGCTTGAGGCAGCGGGAACTTGAAATAAATACAAAACAACCTTAAAATAAACATTAATTGACTGATTTTAAATTCATGCAGATGTGAAATTACACATTTTTTTTGTAAAAAAACATACAGATGAAATCAAAATGTTTAAAAATAAATAACCTGAGATTCAAAAGCCAGAAGAGACATTTAATTGCAGCCTGGAATGGAGCAAATGATTTGTAAATTGTCTGGTTAAGGACAGTTTTAAGTAGATTTCCGTGTTTTAGAATATTTCTCTAAATGTAATATGAATGCGAAACAGTTACTATCACTGAATATTTATTTGATCTTCTTGTGATTTTAAATTTTTTTTTTTTTAAATTTTAAAAGCTAGTAGTGCACTGTAAATTTCAAAGTTAAAGTACTGTCATGTGATATTAAAGATTTCTATTATTAAATAACAGTTCATGCTTAAATTTTTTTTTTTTTTAAAATTTTTTTTGTGTTTGGTAATTTATCTCCTTCAGGCTCAGGAGAGCTGCCTACTATAGAAACAATCGACACATACATGGCCAAGTTACACAGCCTCATTCTGGACTCACCACAGGAAAATGAACAGCTCATAGCAACTGTGAGGGAAATTGTAGGCCGCCTGAATATTGAGTTGTGATCGGCAATGGACTGTCTGATTTTGATTGCTGAGATGTTCTGGGTTTTAGAATAAGTGATTTCGGTTTGAAAAGATAATAGAATTTATAGATACTGGGTACTTAATGTTATAGAAAATCTTTACCCACCGTTCACATGCTTGTCATGTCCTTGGCACGTTTGTATTGCCTGGTACAATACGACAGTTGGTCACTGTCCAGTCTTTGTATATGTTTCAACAATTGTTGGACTTCTCCGCAGTATGGATTTTCAAACCAAAACGTAAGGTAAACATTGGACATATGAAATTCAGAATTACTTAATTATAGTTTTTTTATGCGTGTGTCACTTTTAATGCATGTTTCTTATTCATAATTTATGGATGCTGTCCTTGGAACTGAAAGGTAGTTTTATCTGGATGTCAACTAATATTTGAATTACATTTCCATCCAAATGTAATCAGTTGATAGTTTCTTCAAGACACTGGTCTTCAAAGGTATGTCTGACAATCAATTAATGACCTTGTTTCAGTCAGAATAGAAGATGCCGGCCCACTTAGTATATTATTAATCAAAATTTCTTTTGTCAATTGGAAATGATGATGGATTTATAGTTTGGAAAGTTGTACATGGAGACATTTTTTTGTTTTTGTGAACTTCAAGTTGAAGTTGAATGCATGATGGCTGATGATTAAGCAAAGGGGGCTAATCTGTTTTTGCTTTTTATGCATCTTTTTTTTTTTTTTTGGTTGACCAAACAATAAGGATCAGACGTGGATGCTATAATAATGTTATTCTTAAGTAATGCAAGAATTTAAGCTTGACTGCTAGATGTTGGCTACATTAGGAAGCTTAATATTTTTTATATAATGGCATTTACATGTTTACATAAATTATGTAATGGTTATGATACACTGTGTTCAAACTGCTGGACTGCTACTTACTACTAGGTTCCCGTTAGCAGTTAGGTTAAGCATTAGTGAATGTTACTTTCATTTATTTTTGGTTTCATGTATAAATTAGATGTTGTTCATTTATTTAATGGTACTATTTGTAAATAAACTTAAATTTCATAATCATTTGTTCATCTGAATCTGTGTTATAGAAAGTTTTTGTTCAGAGCAGGAAAATATTTTTGGGGAGTTGCTTTAAGAATAACGGGATAAAAAAATCATTTCCCCTATTTTTACTTTAAATGGATTATTTTGACATTTTAATTTTTTCCTCCAACTGCCTTGATTAGATTATGTGTTTGAAATGGGCACATTATATTATTATTATTGCATCATCCTCAAAATATTTCAGCAGCCAGGAAGTGATTTTATAAGCAATCAAAATGTATTATTTATCGAAGATAAAATCTATAAGTAAATTTCAGAAGGTTAAACAAAATTAATGTCCCAACTTTATTCAGTATATGGCCATGCTATTATTTAGTGTCAACAGCCCTTTTTTAATTCATATGCCAATGCGGCTGATGTCTTCCAGCTACAATGGTTATTGCGCCTTATCATCAGAGCATGTGCAGCTTTTGTTAAGCAAATATTCCTATATATATAATCATCAAATGTAAACCCTTAGTTTCAAAACGATGTCTTGATAAGGCTGCCAAAGAATGTATTCTTTTCTTCTTGGAGCAAGGTATCTATGAGATTGCAATTCAAGTAAATTGTTTCTTTATAAAGTCAGTTAACCATGAGGGAAAGGCCCACGATTACAAACAAGATTAGCTGTAAAAAATAATACCCCTTACATGCAGTTAGTGATCATTTAATTTTTTCATAAATTAAAAGCATGAATTAAACAAGAAATCTTGAAGAAAATATTAATGATCTAAGTAAAAAAAAACTGTGTTGAGATAAAGAAATAGATTTATTATTACACACATTTAAAAAAAAAAATTAATACAAATAGAAAAAAAAATATTTAAAAAATCACAGTCAATGCTTTTAAAAACACAATTGTCTTATATATATTAACATAAATTTAAAATAATCTGTATCAACATTTTAATTTTTTTTATCAAGTAAGTGTATAAAGTCTCCTGTGTTAGGCATATCCATAAATTATGTTAAAATTAGAAATAACCAAAAAACAATGACAACAGCTATGCCTGAACTTTCCTTCGCTAAAGTTACTGGACAAAGCATGGATTAAAGTAACGCACATTATAGTGCTAACTGTTTGGAATTTATTCTGCGTGCGCCTATTGAACACAGTGCTAAGCCATGTGTTCACCTGTTGAACACAGTGCTGAGCCATACAAGCATAACTAGAGAATTATTATTTGTAAATAAAAAATAGGCTCACTGAAAAATAAAGGTCCTCATTAGTGCTTTCTCCAGTCATGTCAGTCTATGACCTCAGTGCCACTTGTACCTTTTCTGAGTACAACTTGTACCCTGTCTGAGTACAACTTGTACCCTGACTGAGTACAACTTGTACCTTATTGGAGTACAACTTGTACTCTGTCATTTTTCAGCTGAGCTTTAACAATAACTAAAATATATGGACATGCTTAACGCACAAATATGAGCAGGTAGTTTTTTTTGAATTTTTTTCTCTAATAACAGAGCAGCAATATTGTGCCTATATTGCAACAGTTCACAACAATGTTGTTGTACAATATGGAACTCTTAAATTACCGATTGAGCTAAAGGACAAAACAGCAGTGCTGCAGAATAAACACAATCAGCAAAATGTAAATATTGTAAAAGAATAAATAGTGTATCACAGTTGCTTCTAAATCAGTTGTTCTCAACCTTTCTTATGCTGCGACCCTTTAATACAGTTCCTCATGTTGTTGTGACCCCCAACCACAAAATTATTTTTGTTGCTACTTCAGAATTGTAGACTATATGTGTTTTCCAATGAAAGGGTCGTTCGACCCCCAAAGGGGTCACAACCCACAGGTTGAGAACCGCTGTTGTAAGTAAAATAAGTTTTAAAAAATATGAATTTTTCGCAAAAGATAACTAGATAATATAATTCTCTTGTTTGCTTGAATTAAAGCATTTTGTCCTCTTTTAGTCTAACAGAGACGAACTTTAAGTTATTTAAATATGTATTTATTTATTTAAAAAGAGGTTCAATTTTAACAAGAAATTTAATTTCATTTATAGATAAATTGATGAACTTTGTTTAATGTCCAGTGCAATTTCCTGTAAGACTTCTAACGAAAAACTGATTTTAATAAATGTAAAGAAATTTAAATCCAATCATGCAATTTTGAACAAACCATAAACTGTACATAAAATTTAAAGAAAGTTGATAAATTGATAAATATTAAAAAATAAATATTAAAATAAAGAACTGCTTTAAAAATTGCTGGGCACAAATTACAATTTGATTATGATACCGAAGCTGGGTGGAAACCTCTTGCTGTATACCTGCCATGATATGCGTGAAATAAACTTTATACCAGACGCCATGAATATTTAATTTGGCTACAAGGAAAATATGTTATTTCTTACAACTCACATTTTGAAAATGGCATCATCATTACCTAGTAATTTAAAATTATGTGTACTAGTCTATTTAAAATGTATGCTTCTAGCTTTAAAGTTATTCAAAATTAAATTCCCTCTGGGCCAAAAATATTTAAAAAAACAGTTAAACAAAAGCTAACTCAGTTGATACTTTTCTCATAAAACGGGTAAAGGTTTAATTGAAATTTCAATTAAAATAAGACAAAAAATAAATAGACACTTTTGAATAATCTGGACATTTTTAATTCTTGCCTTGACTCATTAAAATGATGTATTATTTTATAGAAGAGCAATATTAAAACATGTTTGTAAGTTGTAACTGGACGGAGTCATAACCTATACATAAGGGTATAAATTGATAAATAAATTAGCTTTGTTTTTTTTTTCCCTGTGGTGGGCCCTTCAGTCCACGTCCAGTCACAGCTGGGAAGTAAGTAGTAGATGAATGAATATAATATAATTAAATTTTTCTAAATTCTTTTTTCCAAACATATGAAGTGATCTTTGAATGAAATTATCAATGAGCAATTAATATGACAAGAAAAACGCATATTTCAACAGAACATGGCAACACATTTCTCAACATTACATTTTACTGATTCTTATTCAAAGAGTACTTGATGGGTATGTTCATATAAAAATATTTATATTTTGATACTGAAAAGAGTATATTAACTAGATCTATGTTTTATCATAACATGGCTGTTCAAACTTTTAAAGCTGGTAAGTTAAAGCATAAGAGGAATGGGTGCCAGATTTTTGACAGAATAAAGTGAAACACATTTTGAAAGATATCTGTAATCAGCACAGAGCTGTACAAGTATTTCCACCTGAGTTACAATTAAAACAGACATTTACAGAAAAGTATTAATTTTCAATTTGTAAGCATCAATAATGTCCTAATAAAAAAAAAATACATATCAAAGGTTTTCTTTTAGCATGAATAGAATATGTTTTATATAATGTGTCTCACAACTTTGATGAATCACAATATCCTGAAGATGATGTTAATGTGATTTTCACAATGTGCAAAACTCAAATTATTATAGGGCCTTAATGTCATCACTGGATTGTATAAAGACAAAAACCTTTCCTGGCACAAGGATGTTTGGTTCTTTCTTGGTCGCCCTGGCATACAGAGGGAACTCTTTTTGCTCTCCAGTCTCATTGGCTGGAGTCAGAAAGTAAAAAAATGATGATTCATTTTTTAAAGATAAAAAATTTATTGCTAATAATTTAATCATTGCTTAATGGTGTTTGCGGATTTTGTTTAATTATTTAAATTAATGAATTAGTTTTGATATTTTTCCTATATTAGCAAGGAAAAGAATAAAAAAAAACAATAATAGACTATATTAAAGTTAATTGCAGTGGAATAAGGTATACCAAGCCATGAAATGATAAATAATTACAACTTTGATATACAAAGTATATTTCATGTCTAAGATTTTTAAAAAATGTAATTTACTTGTAGAATGTTAGTAATTAAAAAAATAAGTTAGGCTTATAATGGCATTTAAATAACAGTAGATAAAAATACTACATTTAAAAGACTACTTAAGCTGTTAATATAACAGCTACTGTACAACTATAAATAAACCTTTTTATCTATCAATAAAACAGCTAATGTGAAGCTATAGATAAACCTAACAAGTTCTTCATAAAACAACTACTGTACAGCTGTAGATAAACCTATTGATCTCTCCATTAAAAAGCTACTGTGAAGAACAGCACATTTCAGAGGATGACAAGAATGTATTTAACAATAACTGACATAACATAAAATGCCAATTGCAGATCTCACCAAAAAAAACAAACTATCATAGTATAGAGCAGATAGGGGCATATAGGTACCTAGGTGTCATCATTCATTAATAATAAGCTGACATCACCTGAACACGGTAAAATATTGTATGAAAAAAAGTCAACCAAAGACTTCCAACTTTAAAAAAAACGTGCATAATTTCGGCGTAAACAATTAAGTTACTATATAGAAGGTAACCATGGGCGCCCGCAGAAAACTTGCTGGGGGGGGGGGCAAAAAAATCGATTAACTTTCCAGGGGGGGGGGGGGAAAAAAAATTTTCCAGGGGGGGGGGCAAAAAAACTTTAGTAATGTTTTAATATAGTTTTAATTTACTGTAGCGTATTTGTATGGTGAACGAACGGACAGGACATCAGCTTAGTTACTTTCTCTTTATTTGCTCTTTACTTTAATAAATTTTGTGTCTATTTTTGTCTAAAAAAATTGTATCTTATCAATCCAAGGGGGGGGGGGCAAGTTGCCCTTACCTGCGGGCGCCCATGAAGGTAACCTACTAAACTTCAGTGTTACCACGCTGGTGTGGGAATTCATCCTCCGATATCCAACACTCATTGAATCATTGAATAGACTAAATCAAGAAACCTCGTAACGTCACAAAAACTAAACATCCTATCAAAGAAAAAGGCTGCTGTAAAACTTAAATTTTAAAAAAATAAGAATGTAGGCCTACATCCCACCCTCTTCATCACAAACACCTAAGATCAGGGCGAATGCTTCTTACTTACGTCAGGACCAGAAAGATTTAAACATTCATTTTTTCCCCCCAGTCTGTACAGATTTACCAGCTTGCTCCCCTAGCGGTTATCAGATCTAAATGATCACTAATTAAGTCATTATTGTCACTACGGGAGTTCGTTCATAGCTGATTTCTACCCTGGAGAAATACTTTAGCAGGGCCGGCGCTAGGAGGGTGTGGAGCCTTGGGGAAAATTGAATTTTGCGGGGCCGTTGACGTTATATATTCCGCCGATAGGATATTAGGACACGTTATAGTCGTGCTGGAGCTTGCTGGTCATAACGTGACGCGGCATAACGGATATTTATTCACTCGCTTAGTTTTCGAAATCTCTCTTTTTTCCTATATTATAAAAATATACCACGTCAACGCGCGGGGCCCTGCAAACTTCGCCATCCCCTAGTGCCGGCCCTGACTTAAGATTTCTTGTGTTTAAATTGTTATGCTTGTAAAATTAATGTCAATTAAATATTTTTTTTTTTAATTAGTTATTAAAGTGTTTGCACAGCTTGGTGAGCGCAGCCCTAGGCTGGGGTACCACGCTATATAAAACCACGTATAATGATAATCATAAAATGCTGTCTTGTTTAAGATATGTATTATTTAGGCTATTAGCTGAAAAGGAATATCTATTATGTAATTAAAAAAACAACCAAAAAAAAAAAAAACATTTCAATTTAATTGAGTCCAGAATTGCGGCGATGCGTGTCCGAGACCATTTTTGACTAAATGCTATCAAGATGTCATTTGTGGTAGTTTATTTTAGTTAAACTAAAGAATTTATTTTAAAAACATATAGTCCATTCAATTATCGTTCATTCCATACCAAATGTTATCTTACAAACCAAAAAATAATATTTAATTTTTTTTCCCAACCTCTCACATCTGGTAGCCAGGTCCGAATAGCCACTTCGTTTGGAAAAGTTTGTTTGTTTGTTTTTGTTTTTGTTGTGTTTTTTTGAAGTACGATTTAAAAAAAGCTAATAGGCAGAAATAGGGGTTCTTTTAACTCTCTTTGTATGATAAAAAAATCACCGTAAGATTTTTAAGAAGTTTTAATCTAAAAAAAAACAACGTCAGACTGCAGAGAGTTAAAATAAACAACAAGAGATAGTTTGATCTAAGAAATAAATAAAAATAATAACTAAACTCTAATAATTTGAAATAATGTTTTTTTTTCCTAATCTCAGCTACGACTTTTTAAAATAAATTATAAAAAGGTATTATTATTTTTGTTTTTAAATTACTGAGGTGTTAGGGAGAAATAAAATGATGTCTGTTTGGGGAGAAAAGAGGAGATGGGGGATTGTGTTGCTGGAGAGGATTTAAATTATTCAGGAGAGAATGGGATAATAAAAAATCTCGAATATTTAGCTGCAACAGTGTTGTTGGTTTGTTTGTTTTTTAAGTCTCCACATAAGATGAAAATCAACAATATGTTGCAACACGAAAACTTAAATTTTGATTTAAATGCAGTCAAACCAAGAGGAAAATATTTAATATTTATGGAACATACTTATTTAAATTTGCATTTTAAAAAACAGCAACATTCAAATATCCTAAAATTAAGTAAAGTAGCCATACTTACCACCTATTTTGTGAAGGCATTAAATTAAAGTTTCACAAAAATATATTTATTTTTCGTTAAAATAGGTCAATGTTGATTTGAAAACAGAAGTAAAATAAACAGAAGCAATTGAAGTTAATCATTATAACGTCCGTTATTTTGATTCCCATTTACTAATTTTGTGAGCGAGCTGCTGCAACCTGCTTAAGATTATGATTTTGAATCCCACCCGTTTATTTTAGTAAATAATAATTTTGAAATTAATTGTAAGAAGTGGATGGGTGAGAGTTAACTGTTACTATAATTAACTTTCATCCTGTCCTCCTTCCGTTTATGTTGTTTCTCAAAAACTAGATTAACCGTTGTCAGTGACGCATGCGCAGTCCGATAGTTCCACTCATTGGCAAACGTATTCAAAATTGTTAAAAATATGCCACTGTTAACCACTTTAAAAATTAATTCTATTTATTTTTCAAGGGTTGATATCGGATGATTAAATAGTCCAACAGGAAACGGAAATACAACTTACATGCCCATGAAATGCGAGCTTCACCCAGAAAGACGGAGAATATCTTTCTGGAGCTGTACACCTGAAAAAGAGCCAGACGACATATCTGATGAACAAGCCACTGTCCGGCGTGTTTGAATGAATTCGAGGTCGATACTATCAATTTTATCAGTTATCTGAACTCATGAAATGTGTATGTGTATGTATAATATATATATATATATACATATATATACATTTATATATATATTATATAAATATTGTGAGTGTCTATTTTATATCAGTCCGTTATAAAAAATTATGACTTTTCTAAGCTAATGTTATATTTAGACTTCTTTCTTCCATATCATGCTGGAGAAGATGCATTAGAAATGTACGTGTATTCCAAGCATGACTAAAACTATTATTTTTTTTAAAATGAGGCCAAACAAGAAAAAGAGAATTACTGATACATGATGTATAATATAGACTATTGAGAATTGGAATTATCATCAACCTTAGATGAGAGGTATGTTGTTTCCCCTTCTTTTATCATTGTGCCGCTTCGACCCATCCCCCGTTTTCACACCTTGTTGTCCTGATTTTGCTCTGATATTATCCTGATTTTGCTCTGATATTATCCTGATTTCGCTCTGATATTATCCTGAATTTGCTCTATTAGCCCGATCTTGCTCAGATACTATTCTGAGTTTTTTCTGATATATTCTGATTTTGTTCTGAAATTATTTTGTTTTGTATTGTTACGGGAGAAGGCTTTCAGCCGAAATATCCATTTCATTGCCCTATCCTGCTATTCAAGGCTCGAGCCTATATCTCGTTCTAAATATCGCTTTCACTTTGCTTAAAGGCAGTCTCTACGATTTTCACAATCTTCCTTCAACCCACCTCGTCGAATATTCCACTAGGTCAGCGGTTCTCACTCTGTGGGTCGCCACCCATTTTAGGGTCGAATGACCTGTACCTTCGGAAAACACAAATTTATGAAGTAGCAACGAAAATAATTTTATGATTGGTGGTCATCATAACATATAGGGAATCCTTCTGTCTTCGTGAGACGATGGAGTAGCTATATAGTCCTACACTTTGACGAGTGGCTCACTAGGCCAATCTTTGAATGGCAATCACGGCCACATCTCTCACAGGAGAATATTGAATCCCGGTAAGATCTTGATTTCTGAAATGTTCTTTTTGATTCAAGGGCCTCGTCTCGAGTATCTTCTGCCTTTTTTACTCCTTCAAACACTGCTGTACGCCAGTTGGAGCGATGTTCGGCAATGAACTCCCATTCATTTGTTTCAATATTGGCTTCCCTTATGCTTCGTTTGCAAACGTCAATAAATCTCAGGCGCTGTCGTCCAATATGTCTTATCCCCTCTGCCAACTCTCCATACAACAATATCTTTGGGATACGTCCTTCCTCCATTCTCCGTACATGACCTAACCAGCGAAGGCGCCTCTTGATTAGAAAGGAGAATATGCTAAACATGTGTGCACGTTCCAAGACCTCCACGTTAGGCACCCTTTCCTAGTGCCAACGAATGCGCAAAATGCGACGCAGACATCTTTTATGGAAGCTGTTGAGTTTCCGCTCCTGGCTGGTGCATGTGGTCCACACTTCTCTACCATATAGGAGTGTGCTAAGCACACATGCCTGATAGACACTGACTTATTTTTGTTTTATCAGTTAGATTGAGATTATTCCACACCCGCTTATTCAGTTTAGCCAGGTTGCTGCTGCTTTTGCAATCCTGATATTTATCTCTTCATCAACGGAGAGAGAACTAGAAATATTGGATCCCAGGTATGTAAAACGATCAACAACCGAAAGATTATGACCCTCAATAGATATGATTGGAGGGGACGGTGCTTCTTGCATCATTACATGAGTTTTCTGTAGACTAATCGAAAGTCCAAACTCTTTACAAGCGTATGATAGGCGATTAACCAGCCCCTGCAGACCTTCTTCTGTGTGAGATGTTAAGGCGGCATGAGGAACTGTATTAAAGGGGCGCAGTATTAGGAAGGCTGAGAACCACTGCCCTAGGTCCACAATTTATTACAGATGTGTGTTTGTGCAAATCTTAATCATCTGATGGATTCACATTGATGGCTGGTATCTCCAAAGTGAACGCGTCAAACGGTATTATTAAAATGCAGTCATGGGTAACCTAATTTTTAAATCCTTTATTAGTAACTTCACTTTTGTATGTTTAGGGTAAAAATCTTCGGACGGTTAATTGACCTACTTCCCTTCAACCTGAAACTGGGAACATAGAATCGTTGCCGATGACAAACACATTCCATCACATTTTCAGCCCCCCCCCCCCCCCCCCCCCCCCCCCTCCCCAGTTGCCCCTGATTTAAGGAAATAAATGTCCCCGATAACCAAATGAGATGCTTAAAAATATCGCAAGTGCTTTTGGTGCGTAATATTTTTTTTTTTTTATTTGCTGAAATTGTTAGTAAAAAACGGGTTTGGACATTAGAATATTATTATAAAATAAAATAATTTAAAAAATGCATAAATTTATACTCTTTTTTTTATATTTGAATTTTGATAGTTTTTTTTTTTTCCCTCATATATTTCGATTCACTAAAAGAAATCAAAATTTCTGTGTATGGTGTTCTCAAATGTTTGGCTCCTTACCTCCACTACAATGGGCAAGGTGGTACTTTTCCTATAGAACGTACACGCCATGTCGAAGGTTGGGGCCGGGTCATTGACCTTGGTCTCTGATTGAACTTTCTCTCCCTCGCACTTGACCACAACATAGGGGTCCATCCCTGGGGGGGGGGGGGGGGTTAATAGTAAAGTGAATTAAAAAAAAAAAGTTAAGTTTTTAAAAAAAAAANTAGATTAACCTTTAAAGTCACGTAGGGTTACTGCTGCATAGATTAGCCTTTAAAGTCACGTAGGGTTACTGCTGCATAGATTAACCTTTAAAGTCACGTAGGGTTACTGCTGCATAGATTAGCCTTTAAAGTCACGTAGGGTTACTGCTGCATAGATTAACCTTTAAAGTCACGTAGGGTTACTGCTGCATAGATTAGCCTTTAAAGTCACGTAGGGTTACTGCTGCATAGATTAACCTTTAAAGTCACGTAGGGTTACTGCTGCATAGATTAGCCTTTAAAGTCACGTAGGGTTACTGCTGCATAGATTAACCTTTAAAGTCACGTAGGGTTACTGCTGCATAGATTAGCCTTTAAAGTCACGTAGGGTTACTGCTGCATAGATTAACCTTTAAAGTCACGTAGGGTTACTGCTGCATAGATTAACCTTTAAAGTCACGTAGGGTTACTGATGTACGGACAACCTTTTAAATTCTGCAGGTTACTGCAGCATACATTACCCTTGACATCATGTAATGAAATGTAATCAGGTTACTGCAGCATACATTACCCTTGACATCATGTAATGAAATGTAATCAGGTTACTGGGTTCCCATCCACCCGAGGTGCTCGTATTTGTTTTTTTTTTTTTGCTTGTCTATCCTCTCTTTTTTTTTTAACTGTGTATTGAACTCCAGTTCACAGGTGTTGGATGAACACAGTTTAAACCGCTCGGCCACTCAGCACACATAAAAAAAAGGTCAAATGTTGCACACAATAACACAAATACAGTTCAAATAAAAGAAGTTTGAGAGCCGGGGCGGGTGATTTGAAAGATTTAAAAGAGGATATGGACCAAGCTTGGAAGAACAATAAAGGACAGACAGGCATGGCTAAACGACACACTGACCTCCTTTTTCTCCCGGTGGCAGTTCCACGCCTTCGACTCTCTCCACTATGATGGTGGTCACTAGTTTATACTGACCACCGCAGCAGCCGGCGGAAGGGGCTTCAAGAGTTAGCTCCCTGCGCAATGAAACATTTTTTTATTTATAATGTATAATGTATATAATATACATTCAATTTTTATAAAGCCTTGTCACAACTTTCAAATCATGATTTCATCAAGTTCTGAACAACATCTAAAATAAAGATACCACACACAAAATATTGCGTTCATATAAAAAATTTGACGCAGATCTGAAGCTAATTCTAAAGGAATTTGATCGTGTCATCAGAAGCCAGGAGACACTGTTCTTTCCCTCAAACATGGTGATTGCATCGAGAGTTTCTTTCAGCAAAAAAAAGGGGGGGGGGGGGGGCCCCCCCCCCCCCGGGGGGAAACAAAACCCCCCCCCCCCCGGAGCAAAAAATATTTCAAAAAATAAACCAACTGGCACTGCCCTCCAAAAAGCTGAAGTGCCCCCCCAACTGGGGAAAAATTTGTGATTGCATCTCGAATAGAGAGACATTTTTCATTGACACAATAATAACCTTTTTAGTGCTCAAGTCACAGGGAAGTTAGCTCGAAAAATGTGTTACAAGACATGGATACTTTAAAAAAAAGGAAAAGAAATGAGGCACTTTGTAAACGTGTTGAGCACAACATTGCACAATATATTTTGTGTAGAACAGTGTTTCCCAACTTTGTACTTTGTAAACGTGTTGAGCACAACATTGCACAATGTATTTTGTGTAGAACAGTGTTTCCCAACTTTGTAATTTGTAAACGTGTTGAGCACAACATTGCACAATATATTTTGTGTAGAACAGTGTTTCCCAAATTTGTACTTTGTAAACGTGTTGAGCACAACATTGCACAATATATTTTGTGTAGAACAGTGTTTCCCAACTTTGTACTTTGTAAACGTGTTGAGCACAACATTGCACAATGTAGTTTGTGTAAAACAGTGTTTCCCAACTTTGTACTTTGTAAACGTGTTGAGCACAACATTGCACAATGTAGTTTGTGTAGAACAGTGTTTCCCAACTTTTTTTTTACCCCGTCTTGAGCTCTGCAAAGAGCGATAATGCGCTTAACGAGGGGTGATTGATTGATTGATTGATTGATTGGTTCATTGATTCATTGATTAATAAATTGATTTATTAATTGAGTGATTGATTTATTGATTAATTGATTTTTTAATTTATTAATTGATTGAGTAATTGATTTATTTATTGATTAATTGATTGATTGATTAATTGCTTGAATGATTGATTGATTGATTTATTGATTGATTGATTTATTGATCGATTGATTGATTGATTGAATACCTGTATAGTGCTTCTTTCCATGCTATTAGGACTCATCCTCGTTTAGTAATAGCAATGACCCATCCACGCTGCCGCCATGTTCCCGGTTTGGGGACCGGGGGGGGGGGTTTCCTCAACCCCCCCCCCCCCCTTCACCCCAACTAAAAAAAATTTTCGCATTGACACTTTTATGCTATTAGGACTCATCCTCGTTTAGTAATAGCAATGACCCATCCACGCTGCCGCCATGTTCCCGGTTTGGGGACCGGGGGGGGGGGTTTCCTCAACCCCCCCCCCTCCTTCACCCCAACTAAAAAAAATTTTCGCATTGACACTTTGTGTCGTGCGCGAAACAAGTTGAGAAACACTGTGGTCTTTTTAGTGCAAACTTATTTTACAAAGCTAATTTTAGAAAATAAAACTTACCGAAACTTACTAAACACGCTGCATGTAATTTTACAACAAATAAATAGTCAAAGATTAGTTGACATGATTTGGGGGAAAAAAAAAGGGGGGGGGGTGTATTCCTAGATGTAATTTGCTTCAAACACAACAGCAGGATTTTAAGTTCATCTTTACGAGTCTAATATTCTAAGTCCCATATCTGTTGTCTCAGTAGCATAACTGTCATCTCAGTAGCATAAATGTTGTCTCAGTGGCATAAATATTGTCTCAGTGGCATAAATATTGTCTCAGTGACATAAGTATTGTCTCAGTAGCATACATATTGTCTCAGTAGCATACCTGTTGACATCTGACTGAAGACTACACATTTGTGTCAGTTTAGTCTAAGAGTTTATTCACTAGTTGCTAGATCGGGGGTAGGGTCCTAAGACTACGGCCCGCGGGCCAGATTCGACCCGCCAGGAGGTCCTTATTCCGGCCCGCCTGGCTGCCGTAACTGTATGTGACAGCAGTGACAACTCTGGAGCTGGACATTGATCATCTCATTAGCCACACTTCCCTTTCAAATACTATTATATTTATGTTAATTATATTTTTACCTTATAAATGAGATATACGCATTGTGCATAGAATAATTTTTTTTTTTACTATAAATGAGATATGTGCGGTCTTCATGGCACTCGTTCATTCTTTAACCTATACATGCGCTAGTTGATTCAAACTACTAAACTTTCTATTGGCCTGATGGTAGTTCAGTCACGTGGTCTTCTCTCCGATCGCCCACACAAGGCACCCTTGTGTCCAGTCACTAGCGGCGACCATTCCGTCCCAGGACCAAGTTAAGGCACCCGTCTGACCGGTCACGGACAGGTCACGTGGCTCAGGCCGTCTCGCAGAGTGTAACACTGACCTCACTGTGTCACAGACACTACTGTTTTAAAACTGAAAAAAAAATTCAGCGGCAATTGTCGGGACACCATTTACTCAGCACGGCCTCCACCATCCGTCCATCCCTGCTGCGTTACAGCCCATACAGGGCTTTGGCCTGCCTCACCACTTCCTTCCACTCAGACCTGACTGATGGTTTTCTTTTCCGTGCTTGGATTACCAGCTGCTGTAGATACCCCTCCACATCCTCCATCCATTTAAGCCTAGGTCTGCCTTTGAGCCATTTTCCTGTGGGATTTTGGTGATTCACTGTACCGTCTCAGATATACTTAATTGTTTGTCTATTAGCTGCCAAGGATATCGCATACTTAACGCAGGCCTCAACCTGTCACAGACAGCACTTACTTAGAACGTGCCTAAACCTGTCTCAGAATACCTTGCGCTGACCTCGTCCCGACACGGAAAGCACTTACCTTGCACAGGACCCGAGCTGAAACAGAGTAGATTTACCTTGCGTTGGACTTGTTGCTGGTGTACAATCGGAGCATGAAGTCCCCGACAGCGTCGTCTCTGTCGCAGCACGGGAAGATGACGTAACGTCCTCTGCGTAACGTGCAAGAGGCGAAAACATTTCTTGATTTAGAGAATTTTGAACTATAGAGGATGAGACCGTGTGTGTGAACACGATAGTTTCTGTTTTGCTCAACCTGTCAATCAAAATAAACTCGTTTCTTTTTAAACCTTTTATAATATTAACCTTCGCTTTTGTTCATGCATTTCTGTGTTGAAGGCGATTCTTTGGATGGCTTTTTGACCCACTTGCCTTCATTTTATCGAACTGAAACTTGGCACAACCTATCAAATGTTCATCCCCACTCCTCCCCAACCCCCTCAAATTAGTTGCTGTCTGTTTTGCAAGGGGGAGATGAAGGAAATAGGAACTAAAGGATTTCACAAAATAAAGTTTCCGATAACTGCGCTAAATGATAGATGCTTAAAAATATCGCAAGTGGTGCGTTGTCATCGGCAACAATGTCTACGTGCCAAGTTTCAGCTCGATAGTGCGACGGGAAACGGGTCAATTAGTTGCTCGAAGATTTGTTTCCAACCAGCCAGAAAGAAACACACGAACAAGTGCGAAGTTAATATAAATTTGTTTTTTGTTTTTTCTTCTTGTTTTTTTTAATCAAAAGATTCGGCACATGCCTTCATCAGGACGACAAATAACATCTACTAAATAAGTATAAATTAAATTGACAAAATATGTATATTTCATACTCATACCTAGAAATGAAAGAAATGATAAAGAATAATAATGGGCACACGTCCCTAAAGAACAAAAAAAATATCAGAAGAAAGGAAAGACGGGAGGTGGAGAATGTTTGAAGTGGGTTATAATTTGTAATTAGCGAGCTTTGCATGTGATCGTTACTAGAGCTAAGGTCCAATGGAATAAAGGTATTGCCCTGACCTTCATGATGTAAAAACCAATTGTGTTTTTCTTATCGGCCAGGGACACTCTTGCCAGCGTCACATCTCGTTGTTCCAGGGAGATCATGATGGTGTCTTCAGGGGCGGTCACATCAAACACATACTGTCGGATGAATGTGCTAGCTTTTTAATTGCATTTTAAACACATTCTGGCTTATGGTGTTTAAATATTAAATTCTGTCACGTCTAAGAGAATTTTGCGTCGATCAATAATCAACATTATCTACCCGATAAGAACGATTATTTTTTTATGTATTCCCCAAACCTAAAGAAAAAAAAAAGAAAAAATTAACCACACATAATGCGATGTATGATGGAGCCCATTACAGAAATCACTGAGAAAAGTTTTTAAATACATGAAAATTATACAGGGAATTTGGCATTTATATTTTTGTTTTGGCAACTTTGTAACCTTAAAATAAGTCTTTGATTCATTAAATCCATAAAATACTAAAATACTGTAGATTGAGACTTAATAAACAAGTCAAAATGGAGAAAACAATTTTAATTTAAGAAAACGATTTAGCAGAATTGGCAAGGGACCGCCCCCCCCCCCTTTCCCGCTATTTTAAGCCATTTGAAACCAAATAAATGATATAGCTGTAACATAGCAAAAAAAAATTGTTTGGTAAATGTCATTGTGGAAAAACCAGTCCTGCCTTCTACTCTTCAAATACCGAAACACTTGATACAGGTTTTCAAACCGTCGCATGAAATCGTTCAAATGTCGGTAGCATGCGAATCAACACAAATTTAACCCATTAAAGATATGTGATCGTCACCAAGAAAAAAAAAAGGGGGGGGGGAATAAGGATTATTTATTCTAAATGACATTGTGGAAAAACCAGTCCTGCCTTCTACTCTTCAAATACCGAAACACTTGATACAGGTTTTCAAAACGTCGCATGAAATCGTTCAAATGGCGGTAGCATGCGAATCAACACAAATTTAACCCATTAAAGATATGTGATCGTCACCAAGAAAAAAAAAAGGGGGGGGGGGAATAAGGATTATTTATTCATGAAACAATTCATTATTCTTCAATGGAATGTTCACTTTCAATAAGGAACTCCTTGATTCAGAGATTCAACTGACCGCCATCAGATTTAATGAACCCTTTGAAACGTTGCTTGAAACATCAGTACATGTTGTGAGACAACGGTTAACCATTAGTCTGCATGGTTTAAAATATTCAAGCCCAAATTGTAATTAAATATTGTGGCTTACCGCAAAAGTGTTTGAAACAAAGAGGAGCTCTATCCAGTGTACCTGTGCGTTGCTCAGGACCTTATTGAGTGTACCTGGGGGTTGCTCAGGAACTTATCGAGTTTACATGGGGTTGCTCAAGACCTTATCGAGATTACCTGAGAGTTGTTCAGGACCTTATTTAATGTACCTGTGGGTTGCTCAAGACTTTATCGAGTGTACCCAGGGGTTGTTCAGAACATTATCAAGTGTACCTGGGGGTTGCTCAGGACCTTATCAACTGTACCTGGGGGTTTCTCAGGACGTTATCGACTGTACCTGAGGGGTTGCACAGGACCTTATCGAGCGTACCTGGGGGTTGCTCAGGAAGTTGTTAGATTCCACCTTGTTGCCTCCGTTCCTCCCACTAATCTTCCATTCACTGAACAAAATCGCCTCGTGCCAGGTTTTTTTCAGGGAAAAGAAATTAGTGTTGACAAAGTGGCAGATGTCGACGCAAGTGAAGTACGCCATGAAGTCTTCAAACGACATACTGTCGTGAGTACAAAGTTCAATGTGTGGGTTTTTTGTTTATGTGTGAAAAATTCTTCAAAACAAATTTATGAAACAAATCAAAGTAATGTAACATCAGTGTAAAGAATTTTAGGAACATGTTAACAATAAGTTAATTTTAGTTAGTTATTTTTTTTTAAACATTAAAATTAAAGCGATCTGTTGAAAAAAATATAAATGTTTACTCTTTTAAAGGGAATTTCCGTTTTACTCGTTTAAATATTTGTTATTTGGCAAAAAAGTAATTAGTTTTAAGATTTTTAATCAGATTCGGCGCATTATTGCTCAAACAGTTCTTAAAAGATTGCATTTTTGGCTATTTTGATATACTGGATATAATCCTCGGCAATCCTTAACACATAGACCATTTATTATGGCTATTGCATTTTTAGCTATTTTGATATACTGGATATAATCCTCGGCAATCCTTAACACATAGACCATTTAATTATAGCTATCGCATTTTTAGCTATTTTGATATACTGGATATAATCTCCGGCAATCCTTAACACATGGACCATTTATTATGGCTGTGCAAATATTCTTAGAAAAACCTACCAAAATTCCCCGTCGAGTCCAAATTTGATGCCCATTTTCGCCCATTCATTTAGGGGCAATCTTTTAATCTCAGCTGAGCTGAAATGAAATAGAAAGAATGTGCACGTTGATCACGATAGAAAAAAAAATACCGTTACACATATCCAGTTATATCTACATTGTCAAAACTTTTTAATTAAAAATCGTAAAATATATTTATTTTTTCATTAGTAAATGATTAGGGTTTAAAAACTATTTAGAAAAAGGAAGCAGCAATATCTATATTAAAATACAGATATTCTATTTTCCTTCTTTGATTTAAATAATTGATACGAAATCAGAATATTTAAAAAAAAAATCTTTATATGAAGATGTTATTGGGGATACCACTTAAATTAAATAAATAGTGGAACACGATATTTTATCCTTGAAAAAAGAACAATTAAAAGACGTTTGGACTAAATGCCTTCTTCAGCAACTATACAAAACAAAAAGAAAAAAGTTATTTGAAATCTGAAAGAGTTAAATGTTCCCAGATCTCGATGTAGCTTTAGTAGTTTCTTTGTATAATACTTTAAAAATATGTTATAAGATAAGATTCTCCTTGGATTCATATAAATTGATATATTTTTAATTACACTGTACATATTCATTTTCAGCACATTAATAAATACATTGTTTCAAACCAAAACAAAATTGTACAATTATAAAAATTTAAACCCTAGACAAATGTACTACCGCCAAATTCATTGACAATTATTTTACTTTAATGATGTCAAAATTGTCTTGTCCAGCTATTGTCAAGAATAGATAAGTTCGACGAATTTATTATTTAACAAAAAATTGATTCATAAGAACGTGATTAAAAAACATGGATTTTTTTTTGTGGATGTTCAGTGCGAGACGCAAGAGATGACCGAGTCTTACCCATCTGACCATGGTCCAGTCCACTCTCTCTCCCCCCATGGATTAAATAAACGGACTATCCTAATCCGTTCGCCCAAAGTTCCTTGCAGGCCTTTCTGGATTTCGATCTCTTTAATCTGAAAAGACAAAATGTCATAAGAACAACGGATAATTACTTATTTAATCATTCCATCACTTTGGTGCTACAGCCCATGTAGAGAGAGTATTGGCCTGCCTGACTACTTACTTCAACTCAGAATTAACTTTTCTATGCTTAGAGTCCCAGGCGTGATGCACCGTCTTTACTCATCTGTCATTTAACATGCTCCATAAGTGTCCTGCCCAGCGTAGTCCACATTTTATTTCTGCTACTTACGTGGGATCCTATTATGGCCTGTAAAATTCATGGTTGGCTCGTATTCTCCATCTATATTCATCCATTGTTGGTCCATGTACTTTCCTAAGAACTTTTCTTTCCCATGTGTTTAATAGGTTTTCTATCATATTTAATATCATTTGTTTGCATTAAATATCTTAAATGTTTTGGAAATAAAAAAAAAAAAGTTGTCTGCAAATAAAAAAAAATATTGTTCGATTTTATCAACCTCCTTACGTCCTTCCCAACACTCCTTTGTTGACTCATATGCATTTTGCTTCTGGTGTGTCCTGCTTCCCTTTCACAACCAACCCCCCTTCCCTTTCCTCGTAACTCAACATGTTTTATATCAATAGTACTAAGTCAAAAAATATAAGAAAAAAGTAACTTTCAAGTGAGCGTCATTTTTTTTATTTCTCCAAAAGGTGACTATTTCTATTTTAATCAATCAAGAGCCATGACTATGGTGCAGGACTGTCTGTTGGACTATTGTTTAAGGACGGGCAGGTGGGGGGCGGTGTGGAACTGTCTGTAGGCCAATTTTTTTTTTTAAAGGCCGACATATGTTATAGATAATGATAAGTTAACAATTTATTTTTTTTTGTGTGTGTAAATCTTGGATCCACCGGGTATTTTCTCAAAATAACTGACCAGGTGCCATGAAACTGCACCCGATTAAGCCCAAGCTTTTTGTTCTTTCTTTGATATCAATATTATTTTCTTATTAAAAAAAACGAACCTATTTAGAGGCGTGTGTCCATACTAACATATATGCCAAGTGTCAAAAGTCCAGGAACTAGAGGAGCAAGGTAAGTGTGAGCTTGAAATATAAAGACAGGGCAATTAAAGAAGAGAATAATCTTGCTTAGAGCCTTCTTCGACAGGCTGGATACAAGAAGAAAAATAACCAAGGAGTAGAAACAAAATAAATAAAAAATAAGTGTTTCGAGTTTGTGATCAGTGTTTCTGCCAGAAATTTCACCCCCGAGGGACACCAGATTTTTTTTTTTTGGGGGGGGAGGGGGGGCAGTGCCAGCAGTTCCAGTTGATTTATTGTTGGACATATTTTTGCTGGGGGGTGGGGCACTTGGCTTTCCCCGGGGATAGTGCCAAACCGGAGATATAGCGGAAATAAACCCTGTTCCTATATTTATTAACTACATGTACAAAATTGTTAACAAAGAAACGACTTACAAAATTTGGTAAGAAAACCGCCATTGGGGGGGATATTCCCCCCACCCCCAACCCCCCCCCCAAAAAAAAAACAAAAAAAACAAAAAAACACACACATGCAAATTTAATAATTTTCTTTTTAAAGAAACGAAACAAACAAAAGTGAAAGATATACACTAAAAAAATATTTTAAATAATACATAATACTATTATTAAAAACCCAATAAAACGTGAAAGAGTCGATTAGAATTTCAACGACCGAATTCATCATTGATTTTAGACAGTCCTCATTCGAGCTACAGAGATGTTTCAATCATCTTCATTCGCAAAGGAAACAACGCACAAAAAACGAGCAACACAGCACACAACACAACACAACACAAGACTGCACGACACAACGAGCAACACAACTGACCATCGTAATGTTATAGCCGTGGCCGAGCAGTAATCCAAAAGGCCCCTCTTCATCAACCATGTCTTCATCAACCTGTGGTGAGAGCATTCTACTATCAGTGAATCGAGTTGACGCAAATACTACGGTGATGGAGTGGAAGCGAAATAATCTACAAGTTCGCATGCACGATCGGAGCCGTCGCGTAACTTTTGGAGACGCCTCCTCCTCCCTCCCAGCTTGCCCATTTCTGTATTGTGCCCCTTGCATTCAAAGTTATTTATTTACAGTTTTTATATACACAACTTTGAGCACCTGTAGGTGTCGATGCCCACGCGACGGCTCTGGTGCGTTCTGTACATCATCTAGTTACACCAGCATTGCAATGACCCATTGAGCCCCCCCACCCCCTCCACGGCCTATCGACTGCGCCGTCATTCAAAAATGAAAGTCTAGAAATATCTTTTTAAAATGAAGTTTATTTCCGCCACGTACAGGCGAGAGGGTGGCTGTCACGGGATTTACTCATGAGGGTGGCTGTCACGTGATTTATTTGTGAGGGTGGCTGTCACTTGATTTACTTGTGTGGGTGGCCGTCACGTGATTTACTTGTGTGGGTGGCTGTCACGTGATTTACTTGTGTGGGTGGCCGTCACGTGATTTACTTGTGAGGGTGGCCGTCACGTGATTTACTTGTGTGGGTGTCTTTCCCATGATTTATTTGTGAGGGTGGCTGTCATGTGATTTTTCACTTGTGAGGGTGGATGTCACGTGATTTACTTACACTGATGACGGCATTGATGAGAGCTCTGTTCTCGAATGCAGTGGACATTTTTTTGAAGTAGTAATCTCTGTGGAAATAAAGAGGAAGCTACATTTTCATTCATAATTGCGTGAAAATATGTAAATGTTCATCGGTTGTTTATGTACACAAATATATAAATACATACATACATACATATATATATATGGTATTTAGTGAGAAATGTTTCTTAACTGATGAGACTATGACATTACAAAATTAATATAGCTTAATAGATCACGAGAGACACAGGAAGACAACAACACACTTACAGGGCAGCTTCCTCCGTAATATCAAACGAGTCGACCACAAACGTCTCGGACACGCCACCTAAAGGAATAGGAAATCTTATTTATTCTTAACTATGGAAACACCTTTGACGCCTGGGATCTCGAAAAGCAATAGAAGACCTTTCACAATGTACCACCGGGACCTCTTAAAGTCGTAGAAGACCTTTCCCAATGTACCACCAGGACCTCTTAAAGTCGTAGAAGACCTTTCACAATGTACCACCAGGACCTCTTAAAGTCGTAGAAGACCTTTCCCAATGTACCACCGGGACCTCTTAAAGTCGTAGAAGACCTTTCACAATGCACCACCAGGACCTCTTAAAGTCGTAGAAGACCTTTCCCAATGTACCACCAAGACCTTACAAGCGGTAGAAGGCATGTCCCAATATTCGTTCGGAACTCGCAAAGCCGTAGAAGACCTTTCAAAATGTACCACCAGGACCTCGAAAAGCCCTAGAAGGCCTTTCCCAATGTACCATCAGGACCTCGTAAAGCCGTAGAAGACCTTTCACAATGTACCACCAGGACCTCGTAAAGCCGTAGAAGGCCTTTCCCAATGTACCACCAGGACCTCGTAAAGCCGTAGAAGGCCTTTCCAAATGTACCACCAGGACCTCGTAAAGCCATAGAAGGCCTTTCCCAATGTACCACCAGGACCTCGTAAGGCCGTAGAAGACCTTTCACAATGTACCAACAGGACTTCTTAAAGCCGTAGAAGACGTTTCATAATGTACCACCAGGACCTCGTAAAGCCGTAGAAGATCTTTCCCAATGTACCACCAGGACCTCGTAAAGCCACAGAAGACCTTTCACAATGTACCACCAGGACCTCGTAAAGCCATAGAAGACCTTTCCCAATGTAACACCAGGACCTCGTAAAGCCACAGAAGACCTTTCCCAATGTACCACCAGGACCTCGTAAAGCCACAGAAGACCTTTCCCAATGTACCACCAGGACCTTACAAGCCGTAGAAGGCATGTTCCAATGTACCGTCGACCTCGCAAAGCCGTAAAAGACATTTCATAAGGCATCGTCTGTTTCAAGCAAAATCGTAAGGCTACAATAGTTTGGGGATAAAGGCTCATCGTGTTCGTGGCCCTGGGCGAGGTGTCTTATATAAAAAAAATTAAAATAAAAAAAAAAAAACACAAAAAAAATAAAAACTGGAAATTTAAGCTCATTTATTAACTAATTGTTGTTATTATGGCTTTTTTTTTGCGTGTGTTTTTTGTTTTGTTGCTCATCGTGTTCGTGGCCCTGGGAGAGGTGTCTTATAAAAAAAAAATTAAAATAAAAAAAAAAAAACACAAAAAAAATAAAAACTGGAAATTTAAGCTCATTTATTAACTAATTGTTGTTATTATGGCTTTTTTTTTGCGTGTGTTTTTTGTTTTGTTTTGTACTCAACTGTCACAATTGGTAAAAAAAAACCAGCAACATTAAATTGAAGAGCCTGGTGCTTAAGTAATTAAATCCCAGTTTTGTCAAAATCAATTTAAGCTGTGCTATTTTTATAATCCGGTTAAGTCAAGGTACTGCATAACTTTGAACACATTAACGAGTACCCAAGTCCCTCAGGTATGAAACAAAAAAGAAGTGGAATAATTAAGAATTATCAAATTTGAACTGGAATTTTTCAAAAAATGGAGTGTTTTGATGTTTGTGTGTGTGTGTGTGTGTGACTTGAGTACTTTTGTGTGACTTGAGTACTTTTGTGTGACTTGAGTACTTTTAGCACAAAGGTCTTCAATTAAAATAGAGTAATGCAAATAAAAGAATATTAGACATTTTAGCTATTGGTATAGTTTTGGGCCGGTAAGATACCTGATACAATTTATATTGAGAATAAATTAATAACAAGATTTGGTGTGTTTGCCTCCATACCCTGTAAACCAAATTCACAGTTTTACATAGCTGCCATTTCTGTTTCCAAATTTTTGTGTTTTGTTTTTGTTTTTTTTGTTGTTTTTTTTTTCTTAAATTTTACTTCCACCCTCTACTGTTACGTTTTTCTGAACTTTGATTTTGCCAAGGACATGTATGCATTCTAACTCTTTTCTTTTCTTTCATTTCTAGGTAGAATTAAATGTTTATATATGTTATGTAAATTTAATGTATACTTATATACATTTTGTGTTCTTGCTGTACTGATGAAGGCATTTGCTGATACGTTTTGCACTTGTATTCTGTGTAACAATGATAAAATCTTATCCTATATGGTTTCTATACACACGTAAATTATGTGTGTCTCGTAAAGCTACACATAAAAGAAGTCGGAACGAGCGGTCGGGGGCGGGGTGGGGGAGGAGAACGTTTTGGTGACGTCCCTCTTAAATGCAGGGGCGTGAAAAAAACAGTGGAGGAGGGGGGGAATTTGTTTTGCTGTTTTATTTTCTTACCTGTGAAATCAACAAGGGCATCTGCCGTGTGGCCAGTGGCCATAGATTCGTAATCGCCGAACAACCTGTTGACAACATTGAAATATTTCTGTTACACAATTGACCTGTTGACAACATTGAAATATTTCTGTTACACAATTGACCTGTTGACAACATTGGAATATTTCTGTAACACAATTGACCTGTTGACAACATTGAAATATTTCTGTTACACAATTGACCTATTGAAAACATTGAAATATTTCTATTAAACAATTGACTTGTTGACAACATTGAACAATTTCTGCTACACAATTGACCTGTTGACAACATTGAAATATTTCTTTTACACAATTAACCTGTTGGCAACATTGAAATATTTCTATTACACAATTGACCTGTTGACAACATTGAAATATTTCTATTAAACAATTGACCTGTTGACAACATTGAACCATTTCTGTTACACAATTGACTTGTTGACAACATTGAAATATTTCTATTAAACAATTGACCTGTTGACAACATTGAAATATTTCTGTTACACAATTGACCTGTTGACAACATTGGAATATTTCTGTAACACAATTGACCTGTTGACAACATTGAAATATTTCTGTTACACAATTGACCTATTGAAAACATTGAAATATTTCTATTAAACAATTGACTTGTTGACAACATTGAACAATTTCTGCTACACAATTGACCTGTTGACAACATTGAAATATTTCTTTTACACAATTAACCTGTTGGCAACATTGAAATATTTCTATTACACAATTGACCTGTTGACAACATTGAAATATTTCTATTAAACAATTGACCTGTTGACAACATTGAACCATTTCTGTTACACAATTGACTTGTTGACAACATTGAAATATTTCTATTACACAATTGACCTGTTGACAACATTGAAATATTTCTATTAAACAATTGACCTGTTGACAACATTGAACCATTTCTGTTACACAATTGACTTGTTGACAACATTGAAATATTTCTATTAAACAATTGACCTGTTGACAACATTACAAAATTTCTATTACACAATTGACCTGTTGACAACATTGAACTATTTCTATTACACAATTAATTTTTTGACAGCAGAGAAACCTTTCTATTACGTTATTGTCCTGTTGGCAATATTATTTTTTTTTCTATCACGCGATTGACCTGTAGCCGACATTGAGACCTTACTATTACACGACCAACGAATCTAAACTTATACTCACCATAGTTATAAAATGATTTAAATAGTTGACCCTAAGATCAGGCCAAAGGTTAATTTTAACAACGAGATATACGCCAACAATTCAGAATATATCGCGGACTTATCATAGCCTCTACTTGCTTAACAAATGGAAAGATTTTAATTTTACACTTTGCCAACATTTTTTCTAAAGTTGGTGGCATCGTAACGGATAGCACCGTTTCGTGTGAACCGGTTCTTAAATTATCAAAGCCTAGTGAACCGGTTCTTAAATTATCAAAGCCTAGTGAACTGGTTCTTAAATTATCAAAGCATAGTGAACCGGTTCTTAAATTATCAACGACCTAGTGAACTGGTTCTTAAATTATCAAAGCATAGTGAACCGGTTCTTAAATTATCAACGACCTAGTAAACCGGTTCTTTAATTATCAAAGCCTGGTGTACCCGTTCTGAAATTGTCAAAGCCTTTTGAACTGGTTGTTGAATTATTGAAAATAATCTAATTCAAGTTCGCAGGAATGTTCGCTAAGATTACCTATGTTTAATGAGCCATTTCTTGGCAATTCGGGCTAGCGCCATCGATCACTCCCTGTTTATATAACGCACAAATTTATGCCCAGCCATACTATGATTCACCGTCCAAACCACACTATTTTTGTCTTCTACCTAAAAGAATGTTATAGTAAAAATCTGTATATAGCCTCCATCCCACTGATATTATCCAAGATTTCATATTTTTTCTTAAACCACCAATACACGCAAAGAGCGCAAATTAATGAGAACCCCTGCCCCCGCACTTTTATTGCATGTTTACATCACAAACACACACACACACGCATCAAGACGACATGCACAGTTATAAATACCGCTATCGATCTTCAGCCGTTAATTGATCTCGATCAAACCAGTGACAGTTGGTAAACGTGTACTGCTATTTACCAGCGCGGAGCCTCCAGGTCTATAGACACGCCCCATGAATGAATAGTTTCTATACACATATCTGGCAAGAGTTACCCACGGGGTAGGATTAACGTGGGTCGTCTTTTAACAAAACCTTTTTTTTTTTTTGGCTAGATACTACAGTTAATTCTCAGGCTTAGTAGGCATTTAACAGCTCCAATGACATACTAACCACACACCTGCACTCTCCAACCTTTATATTTTGTTGAGCAGTTTGGCAGAAAAACAACAACTCAACTATTGGGAAATGTTCGTGTTGGCATTGAGGCATTTTTGCAGTGCCCATAGCATTAGGGCAAACAAGGGGCTCGTAGCTATAAAATGACGTGCTCTTGGATGTTGGTGCATCGCTGTAGGCCCTTAGGCGATGACTAGGCCACGTACCATTTAATTGTAGTATGTTGCCCTATTATACCCAAACAATTATTTTACGATTATTTAAATGGGTTTGAAATTGCCCCCCCCCCCTTAACCACACGAAGACGACGATAATATAATGGGTCGCCTATATTCACGGGCGTTTTGTAAGAGCTTGGTGCAAATAAAGAGAAATCGAAAGAAAAACAAGGAATAGTGGACACATTTTCTCCGTAAATTAGCTGGACTTTGCACAATCCAGAGAAATTAAGTTTTAAAAAAAGCTATACCTAAGTGGTAGTTTCTCCTCATGGAAACAATCTGCTCTTTTTGGTTTTAAAAAAAAATAAAATTACAAATCTAGACTATCATGTGACTTAAACGCTTAGTTCTTTTGCTTCTTATGCGTTAACCATCTTGATGCATTTGATGCACATTGAATTTGGAGTGCCGGAATTATTAGTTTCAACTGAAACTAGGTTGGATTTACAAAAAAATCAGTTCACTTCAATGTTAAATGTAACGGATAATTTATATTATATTTGAATCGTGGAGCAAATAAATATGTAAAAAAAAAAATCGAGGCTGTTTTTTCCCGTTGCATAGCGATATAGTCCATTGGTCAAAATTGTAAGTCTTCTAAAATTTATTTTAAACTTCTATGGTTCATATCAGACTTCTAAGTCTTCTAAGATTCATATCAAACCTCTACGATTCATATCAAACTTCTAAGATTAATATTGAGCTTCTAAGTCTAAGATTCATATCAAACCTCTAAAGCTTCTATGATTATTATTAAACTTATAAGTTTTAAATAAAACTTCTAGGTCTTCTAAGATTCATATCAAACGTCTAGGTCTTCTAAGATTCATATTAAACTTCTAGGTCTTCTAAGATTCATATCAAACTTCTAGGTCTTCTAAGATTCATATCAAACTTTTAGGTCTTCTAAGACTCGTATCAAACTTATAAGATTAAAATAGATCATCTAAGTCTCCTAAGATTCATACCCAACTTACAAGATTCATATCAAACTCACTTGGCGTAGGCCTTCTCAAGCAGCGCCGACCAGAATTCATTCTTCGACTTGGAGTGTAGAAAGATCAGCTTTCCGTCTCGGGTCGGCAAGCGGTCATCAATGACCACATCCGTCCACTCCCCGTAGCGCCAGAACTGGAAGCGGAAGATGCCTGCATAGGGATTGTTGTCGCTGAACTCCTGGCTGTTGATGTCTGGGATGACCTGGCAGATGAAACAAAAAGATTTAGGTCCAAAGGGGACCCCAATGCCTTCAAATTCCACGTTAAAACTAAATATTCTAAAGTATCATTTTGAAAAAATTCATATTGTTAAGTTTATAGGAATTTCCCAATGTATACACTGTTTAAATGTTTCAAGGTTTACTAGAATATTCTAAAGCAGGGGTCGGGAACCTTTTTGTCTGAGAGAGCCATGGACATCACATATTTTGAAAAGTAATTCTGTGAGAGCCATACATTATGTTTAAAACTAAAAAATCCACTTCTGATGCTGAGCTGCAGCAGACTTTAGCTCATTTGTAGAATGAAATATTGATATGCAATTAATATGTAGATCAAAGGAGTCTAAAGAAAAATTGTCTTTTATTATCGAACATTTGTCTGCGAGCCAGATGCAGCCATCAATAGAGCCACATCTGGCTCGCAAGCCATAGGTTCCCGACTCAAGCCTAAAGTTTACATCGCAGTTTCAAATTTTACATGATTACTCCAAAGATTAGATAATTGTTGTTAAATTTACATGGATATTCCAAATTTGGCATGCCATCTCCAAAGCTTAGATGATTGTTCTTAAGTTGACACGGATATACCAAAGTGGACATGGCTATTCCAAACGTGAGATGAATTATCTTAACTTCGATCAATGTTCCCACAATTTACTTAAATTTTATATGAAAGGTCAAAAGTTTAGACACATGTTCCAATGTTTAGATTTAGGTTCTGGACTTGACGAGAACGCTCCCAGAGTTTACCTTTTGCCAGAGTTTCTGTTCGTGGGCCAGCGCCGTGCAGGCCGTGATGAACCACGTGCTCTTGTGGACGCCGGTGACCAGGTCATCACAGGTCGCGCCGTCAACAATGAGTCGGGGCGCCTTGCAGATTTCCTTTGGAACAACAGAAATTTAGAACAAAACCGTTAGGACTGCGCCAATGGCGACATGGGGTGGACTGCGATAGAGCTTTTGAAGGAAGATCGATGAGACACGAACAATGTGTGTAAATAGAGCACTATGTGTTAAGCTTTATGTATAGGTGTGTTCTACATATACTTAAAACTGAAAGAAAAAAAAATTGTATAAGAATGGGCACAAGTCCCTATTGAAAACAAAACTTGTATACCAATCTCAGATTCAGGGTGTGATTAATAGTACTATTTACCATAACACTAGCTCATGCATAGATTTGTATTTAAGAGGATTGCTGACGCTATTATTGGCGATGACGCAACAAGTGAGACTACGCTTCAACCAGACCCTAAAATAATCGACTGAAAAAAAAATAATGTAATGGGTGTCCAAAATAAAATATATATTTATCTCTCACAAAACTTTCCTCTCAAATTAAAGAAGGGTAGTTAAATAATAAAAGTAATAATTTAAAACCAATTAATAATCTACATATCTATAAGCTCGCCATTTTATTCAAAAATTAATTTTAAAAAAAATATCAATATATTTTTTGTGTGGATCTACTGTAATAAAAATCGAGTTTCTGTCACTGGTGAAGTGGAACATTATGACAGAGTGTTTTGCATTCCTTCTGCCTCACATTTTCCACACCAGTTTGGTGAAACGTAGATCTAGCTTAGTATATTTAGGGCGTTCAGGAATTCTTCAACAAACACACAGGGGTACCTATGAGCTATTTATAAAGTCTTTGCGGATATCAGTATTAAAATGGCAGAGCGTTGGTTATTGTCATATAGTATCAGACAGACGGCGAAGTGAAATAAAGAAGAGCAGTTGCACCACTAGTGGAATTGGCGAGTTACTGCATAGGGGACATAATGGCCTGTGACGGCATGGGGACATATTGGCCAGTGACTGCATGGGGACATATTGTCCTGTGACTGCATGGGGGCATATTGGCCTGTGACGGCATGGGGGCATATTAGCCTGTGACGGCATGGGGGCATATTGGCCTGTGACTGCATGGGGGCATATTGGCCTGTGACGCCATGGGGGAATATTGGCCTGTAACGCCATGGGGGCATATTGGCATGTGACGGCATGGGGGCATATTGGCATGTGAGCATACAAAACAAGGTCCCCTCCCTCACTTGTTCTATAAATAACCAGCGGCGTGTTGTGGCGTCTGGTCCGTCCTGTGACGCATGGGGACATATTGGCCTGTGACCGCATGGGGGCATATTGGCCTGTGACCGCATGGGGGCATATTGGCCTGTGACCGCATGGGGGCATATTGGCCTGTGACCACATGGGGGCATATTGGCCTGTGACGCCATGGGGGCATATTGGCATGTGACGGCATGGGAGCATATTGGCCTGTGACGGCATGGGGGCATATTGGCCTGTGACTGCATGGGGACCCGATTTGCCTGTGACTTCATGGTTGACATATTGCTTATAATAAAACTCCGAAAATATGAGCTTTAACTGCCATGACATTATTGAAAAGCCAGTTGGCAATACACGGTGTCACATTGTGTGATAATAAATGCCTTCTCCTTCGTTTTGACTGAAAAAAAAGAGGGAGGGAATCGGTCAACATGTTCTGGTTAAACAGCTCCAGTTATTTACCCTTGTATCGATTTCCAAAACAGTTCCGGCTCATATTTTTGTAATTAGAAAACAACACGAAGTTATAAATAACTCTTTGCTGTCACGTGAAGGATATTAATACATCATGGTCCTAACAAAGTTACGCCCCCAAGCTGCTCCTTCCAATGAACTATGACCTTCTCTTGGTTATACATTTAAGTTTGTGGCCTTATTTCTTAAAGACTTTTGTTAAAAAAAAAGTAGCCCTTGATACTTATGGGCAATTACTTTATTTTTTTTTGAGGTGTTGGGGTGGGGGGGGGCAATACAAAAATTGCTAGAACCAATGGTTAGAATTAAATGTATGCAAACAAACAAGTCTGACGACGTCAGCGTAGAGTCACGGCCCACTGCACAAGAGGTGTGTTTACGCTTTGAAAATCTCTCATTTGTTTACTAGCTATGTCATTGCCAATCATAATTTTATGCGAACTTCCTTCCTAGGACAGGTTCACAATGTGGTTGAACTCCGGCAGAAGTTGCATTTTAACTGAATGGGTAGTTTGATACAGAGGCGTAGCTAGAGTGTTTGGCGCCCCGGGGACAAGATTCATTTTTGAAGAGGCCCCCTTTCTTTTTTCTACTCTCAAACCCATATTTTCATTGATAAAATAATACCAAAGCACACTTTGGCTCCCCTAACTATTCTGGCGCCCAGGGACATCCGCCCAATCCCTTAGCTACGCCTCTGGTTTGATAAGCTCTTTTTTTTGTTGTTGTTGTTCTCTGAGGGGGATACAACGAGCAGAACAACTCGATTCTAGGGTAAACATTTGTCAACACTTAATATGGGTAATAAGTGACAATGCCCGGTGTGAAAACTGACACATTTCTTTATGTAAGACCGCCACACTTGATAACGACAATTTTACAAACGTCAATTATAAAAGATAAAAATAATAATAAAATTAAAAAACTTAACCTCTCTACATTAACACGGATGCTACTCTCGACTCTGTCACTGACCAATTTAGGACTTGCGTCACGATCATAAGAACACGCGCCAAAACATACGGTGAACGATCTTTCTCTTTCTGAGCCCCAAACTAATGGAACTCTCTCCCACTACACATCTGCAATATACCGACCGCCCCAGCATACAAAACTGCTGTCAAGATCCATCTCTTCGAACTGTACTATACCGACTCATTCCCCCCCCCCCCCCCCCCTTTCCCCTCTAACTGATAAACAGCCCTCGATGTTGCTGGCTGCTGTCCATGGCTATAGAAAGGGGTAGATAGCACTTGTGTGGGTGAGGTCAAGCTTATTTTAACAATTGTTTTTAAATGTATTATTTTCTGTAATTGATAATTTTTATGTGAAGCTAGATAAAAAAAAACTTAATAATAACAATAATAACTACGAAAATACCGAAGGTAACCTAACGTACCCGGACACACTAACGGCTACACCCCGTGCTCATGCAGCATTTTAACACCATACTTGTTTAATGACATCGCTTAGCCCGACCAATCACCACTGGCTCTCACATGGCCCGACCAATCACCACTGGCCCTCACATTGCCCGACCAATCACTTCTGGCTCTCACATAGCCCGACCAATCACCACTGGCCCTCACATAGCCCGACCAATCACCACTGGCCCTAACATAGCCCGACCAATCACCACTGGCCCTCACATAGCCCGACCAATCTCCACTGGCCCTCATATACCCGACCACTCACCACTGGCCCTCACATAGCCCGCACAACCACCTCTGGCTCTCACATAGCC
>CAXITT010001092.1:74150-88720 GCA_964033795.1 Lymnaea stagnalis | reverse complement strand
GGGGAAAGCCAAGGGCCCCCAGGAGAAAAAATATGTCCAACAAAAAATCAACTGGAACTGCTGGCACTGCCCCCCCCCCCCCACTGAAAAATCTGGTTGCCAAGAGTTAAAATTTCTGAAAGAAACATTGGCCAAATCTTAAAACAGATTCATTTTTTTAAACCATGTAGCGGTAAGTTACAAATTTGCTCGAGCGTGTGTGTGTGTGTGCATGTGTGTGTGCGTGTGTGCTTGTGTGTGTGCGTGTGTGTGTGCGAGCGTGTGTGTGTGTGTGCATGTGTGTGCACGCCTGTGTGTGTTTTTGTCTGTGTGCGTGTGTACGTGTGTGTGGGCGTGTGTGTGCGCGCCTGTATTTGTGTGTATCGTGTGTGAGCGTGTGTGTGTTTGTGCGCGTGTGTGCGTGCGTGCGTGCGTGAATGTGTGTGTGCGTGTGTGTGCATGTGCGCGTGTGCGTGTGTGTTTGTGTGTTTGCGCGTGTGTGTGTGTGTTTGTGTGTTTGCGTGTGTGTTTGTGTTTGTGTGTTTGCGGTTGTGTGTGTGCGTGTGCGTGCGTGTGTGTGTTTGCGTGTGTGTGCATGTGTGCGTTTGTGTGTTTGCGTGAGTGTTTGTTTCCGGTCAAAATGACAGCTCTTAGACTGGCAAGAATATAAAAATTAATAAAATAAATTTCATTAAAAATTTTAATGTTTCAAATTAACCATGGGCAAAAGAGTGATCAGTTAAAGATAAAGACTACTTTGTTCTTGTAAGGAAAGTTTTTTTCCCCTTCTTTTTTTTCTTTTTTTTTTAAATATCGGAAACAATAAAAGCCATCGAGATGATTATAAAGATATAATTTGTTTGTTGATAAGTGTTGAGCTGCTGTAGAGCCCAACACGTGGGGGTTGTGTGTGTGTGACCCAGGAATGTCAAAGTGAGATAACACAATTTATCAGAAAAAAAGTATGTCAGTGAGTAGTGGAACCTGGCAGAGTTTTCCGCGTGTTTGATGTCAATCAGGGTTAGTGAACCTAGTGGATGTTGGCCTCTCTTCAAGACCTGACACTAGCTGGATCTGTCTTATTAATTTACTTGACACCAGATAGATCGGTCTGATGTAATCCACTTGACTATAGCTAAATTGTTCTTATAGATTTATTCGGCACAAGCTATATCTATATTATAGATTTACTTGACACTAGCTGGATCTGTCTTAGAGATTTAATTGACAAACGCTGGATCAGTATCATAGGCTTACTTAACAGTAGCTTGATCTGTATTATAGATTTATTTTAAACAAGCCAGATCTGTCTTGTAGATTTACCTTTACCAGAATCACACTTAAGTAGAAGAAATTTAAAAAAATGGGCATGCTGGCGCTTGGCGGGACACTTGATGCCAAAATGACAGAGGAGTGAAGAGGGTGCACCACCAAAACCCTTCGAGGAAAACGGCTCAAGGGCAGATGAATAGACGAACTGGAAAAAGATCTACAGCAGCCGGGAATCCAAGCACGGAAAAGAAAAGAATCAGTTAGGTCTGAGTGGAAGGAACTGGTGAGGCAGCCCAAAGCAGTACATGAGGCTGCAGCTCCACATGGATGTATGGATGGATGATCTGAGTGGAAGGATGTGGTGAGGAAGGCCAAAGCAGTACAGGGGATGTAGCTCCACGTGGATGGATGGTCTGAGTGGAAGGAAGTGGTGAGGCAGGCCAAAGCAGTACACGGAATGCAGCTCCACATGGATGGATGGATGGATGGATGGTCTGAGTAGAAGGAAGTGGTGAGGCAGGTCAAGGCCCAACACGGGCTGTAGGGTCAAGGGATGGATGGATGTCTAATAAATGTTGGTTTTATTTTGGTACATGAAATATTAAGAACTCTTAATAAAGATGAATTGAGGTCAGTTGGGGGGCGGGGGTGGTCTTTACACCGGTAACACATTAACATTTTATTAAAATTAAATCTTTTCAAAATCTCCATTTTCTTAAATAAATTCGATGAAATCTTTAAAAAAAAAATTACATCTAATAGAACACAAACAATAAAAATAAAACAAAACGAATTTGATACGGCGTTTCTCTTCATCCATTTACGAATTTTAATACCTTAAAATAACAATATGTCATTTTTAAAAGTAATATCCGTTTCACAAAATAATGCATTCAAACGTTCTTCTCACACAACGAATATTACAAAAATAACCATCCATATTAATCTTTATCGAAACGTAAAAATTTCACAGTGTCGGCAGTTCAAATCCTCATCAATCTGCAGTGAGACTTTAAGCAATCGTATCGAATACATTACAAATCAACCAATCGCCCCATGGAAGCTTAACAGCAGTCACATAAAATACGGTTCAATTCAACCAATCGCTGCATCTACAGAGGCACGTTTTGAGCAAATTATAAAAAAATAAATCTGGCTTTAACTTCAAACAACCTGCCATGCACAATAGACACTCCGCCCCTTTCTTTGTGTTAACAAGCGCCCCAGATTCAAAGTTCAAACACTCACTTCTTAAAGAAATTTCCCACCTCCCCATTTGTTTTCCAAAATGTAGGGTTTTTTTAAGTTGTTTTTTTACGGGGGATTGGTGTGGGGGGGGGGGGGATCTTTGAAGACAAAAAGTTTAGAATAAAGTGAAATTTTTTTTTATCTCAGGTAATTTAAAATATTTTTTACAGCACCAAGAAAGAAGAAAAAAAGCTAAAAATAGTTTTTAGAATGTCTTTGAAATGAAAAAGATTGATATGTTAAAATTGTACCAGCTGTGATTTCCAATACAAACAAAGAGGTTTTAAAATGTCAAGCAAAAAAAGAGAGACATTCACACTCTCAGTGAATCTACTAAATGTCGAGCCCGTGGCGTAGCTAGGGTGAGTGCCGCCCGAAGCGCACACAGATTTTGACGCCCGCTTCAACGAAAAAAAAAACTGTTACAAAACTCCATGCAAAAAGCAAAAGGGTCACCCGGGTTAAATCACCCAGCCACCCCCCCTCCCCCGCTTTCCCAGCACCAGTCACCCGCGCCTCTGTATCGAAACGTTACTTTTCATTTAAAAGTGTTTGGTTAAGGAATTTAACTGACTTCGGTTTCAAGTTTGTATAAAATTCTTCTCTCAAAACATCATGAGAATCCTTTTAAAATTTCCACTAATATTTATTGAAGCCAACATAATATAAAAAAAATTGTGTTTAGTTTTCATATTAAGTTTTTCTCACACGGATATTGTCTATTGGGTTCTATTTTTTTTCAGTTCCACTGAACACTATTCAAAGTGATCTTGCGTAATACGCCTGGATTTGGAATAAATTAAAAAAAGAAAATTCCAATAGAAGTTCCCCAATTCATCAGCAAGATCAAGATCTTTTACGCCAACTGGAACGCCCATCATTCTCTCTCTCTCTCTCTCTCGCTTTCTCTCTCTCTCTCTTTATCACTTCCCCCTTCTCTCTCTCATTCGTTCTACCTCTTCCTTTATCTCTCTCTCTCTCTCTCTATGATCCAGGTTTTCCTGGACATTCAGCAATCAACTTTCCACTGATGTGCGTTCGCTGGACTCCCCTTTCGAGCTGTCTGTATCACCAAACTTGAAGTTCGGTAAGAATTTCCTGCACAAGATCAAGATGAACAGAGGATTATTCATAGAGTAGCATTTCTCAAACAATATTTAAGATGAATAGCACACACATATTAATTAAGGTAAGGAATTTCTTACACAAGATCAGGTGAACAGAAAATTAGAAATGAAATAGCCACGTCAGTTTCACTTGTGTCACTCACTAACCCAGCTAATATATATATATATATAATGCACCAGAAAAACTAGGGCAAAAGGACGACGACGCAGGGTATATATAGATACGCCAGAGCAAGCAAGACGCACGCAAACCCTCCCTTCCCTTGCCCGCCCATCGTTGGTCTATAGACATGCGCACTGCGGTGGAGATACCGCCCACCTAATGCTCCACCCTCGCTTGCCAGCCATGTGCACACGCCAACAAGCTCTGAGCCAGCCCCCACTTTGGTTGATTTGCTTTGCTAACACGTGTGTCTCATGGCTCTCTTCTTTGAACCACGTTCTTCGTGCTGCTCTTTGTGCCCGTTCTTTCCCCCCTTTTCTTTGTGAACGTGGCCACCGCTACGCATGTATTTCAAGGCATCGCAATGTGCTACAGTGTCGAACTTTTGCAGCTGCCACCGCACAAACTGTCATCATTCCCCGGATTTCCCTCACACCATCAGATTCAAATTTACCTTTCACTTTTTCAAGGCGACAATTTCCTCTTAGACCATCCTTTGCAATGACACTTAATAAGGCACAGGGACAAACTTTCAAAAAGATATGCCTCTATCTACCAAAAACCGGTCTTCAGACACGGACAGTTGTATGTAGCTTTCTCCAGAGTTCCCTTTTTTCACGCAATCACGGTTGTATCCTCAAACCCACCCCCGTTTGGACAACGGTGTCTTTCACGAAGTCTTCACTCATCTATGAGCAACTCTGCGACGTATGCTACGCCGCGGGTCGGCTAGTCTCTTAAATCTCACTAGCTTCATTGGTTCTACTAGACCTGTAAGTCGACTCGTCTCACTAGCCACGCACGTGCCTACAGTGTCACTAGTTAATTTACCTTCAGACGCCTCACTAGTGTAACTAGTCTCACAAGTCTTAAAATGGTTCATTAGCATAAATCTGCAAGCTGCTACATTTTTTTTAAAAATCTTAATTTTTGCATCTTTAATTCTAAATGCAAAGGTAAATAACAAGAAATAGACAAACTGACCATTGCATAGACTTCAAAACTATTCCAATAATAAAAGACCCAAGTCACAAAGAGTCAAAAGGCAATGGTTTTAGTATTCTCTATGACAAACACATAAATTAATAATGGCTTAAGAATACTAAAACTTTTTTTCTAAAAAAAAAAACTTTATTTAAAAATGTATGATATAGTAACAATTGAAACATTTTTAATTAAAAAATCAATAATAAAATAAATAGACATTTATGAAATACAAATAAATAACGGTGATTTAAATTTCTTGTTCTTTTTTTTTCCGTTAGCTACCGTCAACACTTACCGCACGTACCTTCATCACTTGAAGGTAAGTACCATCATCCCTTACTGTGAATAACCATCACCACTTGCCTTAAGTACTTTCATCACTTAACGTAAGTACCATCATCCACAAACCGTGAGTACAATCAACACTTGCCGCTAGTACCTTCTACAATTACAGTAAGTTACCATCTACAACTACAGTAAGTTACCACCCTACTTACCTTAGAATTAGCAAGAGAGTGGGCAGGAACAGGATCAGCAGTACCACAGACACGTAAGTTTTCCAGGCCCCTGGGCAAATGAAAAGAAACATTTCTTGACGAGGTAGCAAAACCAGTTATAAGAAATAAATCCGGCCACATAACCCTAAACCTGGTCCCTTACTCTAAACCTGGTTCATTGCTCTAAACCTGTTCGCTTACTCTAAACCTGGTCCCTTACTCTAAACCTGATCCCTTACTCTAAACCTGGTCCCTTACTATAAACCTGGTCCCTTACTCTAAACCTGGTCCCTTACTCTAAACCTGGTCCCTTATTCTAAACCTGGGCCCTTACTCTAAACCTGGTCCCTAACCCTAAACCTGGTTCATTGCTCTAAACCTGGTCCCTTACTCTAAACCTGGTCCCTTACTCTAAACCTGGTCCCTCACTCTAAACCTGGTCCCCTACTCTAAACCTGGAACCTTACCCTAAACCNTCTAAACCTGGTCCCTTACTCTAAACCTGGTCCCTTACTCTAAACCTGGTCCCTTACTCTAAACCTGGTCCCTTACTCTAAACCTGGTCCCTTACTCTAAACCTGGTCCCTTACTCTAAACCTGGTCCATTACTCTAAACCTGGTACTTTACTCTAAACCTGGTCCTTCACTCTAAAGGTGGCCCCTATCTGAAAACTACATGGAAATTCGGGGCCGCAAGGCCGGTCCTGTTTACAAAAACCGGTATCTTCGATAATCGAAGTTAACGAAAACCGGAATCCCGATATTTTCAGCACTTTGATAATTTTTAGTCGAGATAACATGTGACGATTTATCAATGAAATAAAAAAAACCATTCAGCTCAAAATAACATTTAGACTTTTAATAAGCTTTTAACAATAACACAAATGTTTGGTTTCAGACTTTAATCAAACGAACACACAAAAAAAATATTCTTAACTATTTCATTTAAATAGTTCTCTAAATCAAATATTAAAATAATTTGTGTTGTTTCAATCTTTGGTGAAATTTAAATGATGGGGATCTTAAGAATGTCAACGTGTCTGATGTTTCATCGCTTAATTGTGACCGTAAAAAAGGTTACGAAAGTAACCTGATGACGAGACACCCGTCTCTGACTCCACACGGGTCGGAGGAATAGATCTTAGGCGATCGTACGCAATTTCTAGATATTTTTATGCAAGTATTTCAGTGTTGAAGCAGCCAACAATCTGCGCCGTTTAAATCCGACACTTCAGAGAGGCAGAACGTTCGCGTGCCACTATGTCACAATGCATGGTATCTAATTTTTGAAAACAACAACATCAAAGGCGCATCAGATGTCATTAAATTGGCGCGTCTTTTGAAAAGTTCTTCCTCCGTTGCTTTAAGAATTTGAAATATCTTTGCTGAGATTAACTAGTCTTTCAAATTCGTCTTAAGATATGTCAAGATCGATTTTTAAATCAGTAAGCGCTTTCTTAGTAGGATTTTTTAAAGTCTGACTATCCTTCCAAACATATCTGATCAACCATGCCAACTCGTGCTGCAATCTATATACAAATAAAGCTCACGACTAGTTTCTTCTTTTAAATATATCTGAAGCATTGTATTTTTGTTAGGCGACATTCTGAAAATTTTTGCAATTTTTCGCGTTTTCCTTATTAAATCTTTGAAAACTAATTCACTATTTTGATTGATCTCAATTGTAACATGAAATTCGGATTTGTCATTATCATCATCACAGTCGAAATCATAAGAATCGTTTTCTTCTTCGGGTTGATTATGTTGAGGTTGAAGAGTTTTCTTTTTTTTTAAATGTAAAGGACGTTCAAGATTGCCAGCTGTACAACGAGAGCAAGACGCTGTTGATGGTCAAGCGCTGCTTCACGTCCTAATACGGCCATCACACTGACAAGACACTGTTGATGGTCAAGCGCTGCTTCACGTCCTAATCCGGCCATCACACTGTCAAGACACTGTTGATGGTAGAGCGCTGCTTCACGTCCTAATGCTGCCATCACACTGGCAAGACAATGTTGATGGTCAAGCGCTGCTTCACGTCCTAATACGGCGATCACACTGACAAGACACTGTTGATGGTCAAGCGCTGCTTCACGTCCTTATACGGCCATCACACTGACAAGACACTGTTGATGGTCAAGCGCTGCTTCACGTCCTAATACGGCCATCTCACTGGCAAGACACTGTTGATGGTCGAGCGCTGCTTCACGTCCTAAGACGGCCCTCACACTGGCAAGACACTGTTGATGGTCGAGCGCTGCTTCACGCCCTAATACGGCCATCACACTAGCAAGACTTTGTTGATGGTCGAGCGCTGCTTCATGTTCTTACACGGCCATCACACTGACAAAACACTGCTGATGGTCAAGCGCTGCTTCACGTCCTTATACGGCCATCACACTGACAAGACACTGTTGATTGTCAAGCGCTGCTTCACGTCCTAATACGGCCATCACACTGACAAGACACTGTTGATGGTCAAGCGCTGCTTCACGTCCTAATAGGGCCATCACTCTGGCAAGACACTGTTGATGGTAGAGCGCTTCTTCACGTCCTAATACGGCCATCACACTGGCAAGACACTGTTGATGGTCAAGCGCTGCTTCACGTCCTAATACGGCCATCACACTGGCAAGACACTGTTGATGGTAGAACGCTGCTTCACGTCCTAATGCGGCCATCACACTGGCAAGACACTGTTGATGTTAGAGCGCTGCTTCACGTCCTAATACGGCCATCACACTGGCACCGTCAGTAGTTATGCAGATTATATCTGCTTTCAATTTCGAAAATCCCGATTTTCATCAATCCAATCCCGTTTTTTTTTTGTTTTTTTTTTACAAGAAAACCGTTATTGTCCGGTATTTTCGAGAGTCTGGATCGTGGATTGTGACCCCCTAATGGAAACAGAGTTATTGTAATTAAAAAAAATATTTCTCAAAACAAAGAAAATGTTAGAATGAACAAAAGAATGTTAGCCTCGTGTTGCATGGTGGCTTTCTGTAGGAAGGACGGCAATGCGTTTCGATCTTTGGCGGATTTCCCCCATTGTTTCCGGATATACAATTTCAATGGTGTTTTAAGAGTGTCTTTAAAAACGTTTCTTCTACCCCCGCTCCCCCTCCCCAACCCCAGCATTTCGCTTGACACACTAGAGTTCACTTAAATTACTTTTATTATATAAAAACACCATCTTCATTCCTGGGTGCGTGGACTATAAATTTATTTTAAAAGGGAGACATACTATTGTGCAGACAAAGCACTTGTGTGCGAGATGTAAACATCTCAAAATTTACTCTTCTCCACATCTACTGATCTAAAAGCGTCAAGTGGAGACTGCGCACACATCTACGCATTTACTCACATAGACATCTACACATTTACTACTCATCTACACATTGTCTACACGTGTCAAGTGGGACCTCAGCACACAACTACACATGTGCTAATCTACACGACTACTTACAAACACGCTGGGGGTGGAGCCTCAGCACTGTAGTTTTTGGTTTCGGAGAAATAACGTAAAGATAAATGACATACACCATCAGTCCTCTTCTTAACGTTGTACTCCCATGGTAGATAATTAACAGAAAAAAAAAGAACAAAATGGCTTGAATGTTCGATTAGAATTTCAGGCACACACACACACACAATTTCGGACCTGAGCATGCTCCGTCGATCTTGTTCTCACATTCGTCGCCACACTTCTGATGGCAGTCGCCTTGGCATCGGAAACCGAATCGAAAAGGGTCGCAAGCTTGTTAGGGAGATTAACGAGGCATCACGCATGATTAAAAGGAACAACACGTAAATAAGAGGAACAACACATGATTCAGAACAACAACAAATGATTCACAAGAACAACCAATGATTCAGGGAACAGTACAATATTCTGGGAACAGCATATTATTCAGAGGGAAGACCCATGAGTCAGAGGAACAACACATGATTCAGAACAACAATGTATGATTCAGAGGAACAACCCATGATTCAAGGAACAGTATATGATTTAGGGAACAACACATTATACAGAGGAACAAATGATTCAGAGAAACAACACATGATTCAGTGAATAACGGCTAGAGAATAATGCCCGGTTGTCTAGATAATAATGACCCTTAAGCTGGAGAATAATAAACCTTTAGTTAGAGAACATTTGTCAAACTCAAGGTCAGTGGGCCACACCCGGCCCGCCGTACAAAATTTCTTTAAAAAACGCTTTCTTGATCCTGTCCAGTTTTACCTTTAGAACAAGACTCGTTGGGGAACTCGTATCCATTTTTACACTCTTCGCAGACGCCATCAAATTTGTTGCAGTCCCTCGTACACTGAGTACATGACTTTGTGCAGTTTTTCCCCCACTTGCCCAAGGGACATTCTGAAAAATATTGCAATAAAATTAAATCCCTTGAAAGATTTAAAAAAAAAACAAAAAACACACAGTTTATTTTAATAATAAATGAGGATCTCAATTTCCTATTGTATTATTTTGTTGGTGCTATCAGATGCAGCTGCAGACCAAATGTCGACTCCACAATATACGGGAAGTGACCTGTACTATACCTGAGGAAAAGGCGAACCTGAAAGTACTCGGAAAAATTAGAGAAGATATCAAGGCTTGGAAAGAAACTGCCCGCGGCCTGTGCTCTACTGAGGACCAAAAAAAAGGCAAATTGATAGCCACCAGTCGGATTTTAGAAAGGAAAAAAACTCGCGAACTTAAAAAAAAAAGGTCAAGTGAAGCCATTGCTAAGCGTAATATTAAACCCTCCTCAACATTAAATGGCAGGAAAGGGTCCCAGGCACTGAGGTGCACACACGGGAAGGTCTCCCAGCATCTTCACCATCTTAAAGAAGTCCCAGCCGGCGGGACATGTTGTGAGAATATCAGATGACCGTCTGTTCAAAAGAATGTTCTATGGTGAGCTTGAACAAGGAAAGCGGTCTGCTGGCGGGCAGAAAAAAAACGCTTTTAAGACAACCTAAAAGCCTCACTGAAAGCGTTCAACATAAACCCAGACACGTAGGAGGAACAAGCAAAGGATCGAATTTCATGACTTCCACCTAACACACAGGAGCTCCATCCAACATCGAGTTGGCAGAACAGCGGCTGCAGAGCGCAAGAGACATGCCAGGAAGGCCCGGTCTGACTCTGCTCCCGGAGATGCGCCATCATTCCCCTGCACCTACTGCACAAGAGAATTTCGTACCAGAATCGGCCTCATCGGCCATCTGCGCACCCACAGACAGAACTAGCACAAATACTGATGATTAAAGTGGTCATGGTCGACTCCCGGCTGACGAACATCTATTTCTTCGTAGGAATAATCACAACTGAGCCGAAGTGGCTCCAAAAAAAAACCCCACTAACCGAAATGAAGGTCTTTTTGACTGAAGAGAGAGCATTGACATTTCCTCGAAAAATGAACGAAATCTAAATGACCTTTTAATCTTCATCTTTGGCGGTATCTTGTGACATGACATTGAAATTTTACATTAGGAAATGGCGTCAATGAGCCGTCGCGCAAGTACCAAGCTCTTTATGTCCTCCTCAAATCACCCTATCCCGTAAGCCCATCGGGCCGCGAAGTGGCACGTTGGAGATCTCTCTCAGGTAGGACAGCCGACGCCAGCACCCACTGGATCGGGTACCAATGGAGGCCGCCTCAGGCAAAGGACATCTTAGTCTTGCGTTGTCGCTGCTCTCACAGCGCCAGCAGTCAACTTTCCCAGGAGAGTCGGGATGGTATATTTACGTCCTAAAATATCCCCCCCCCCTCACATCTAGGGGAAGCATGAGACGCCCTCTAATAAGGATCTCTACAGTGGGGTTTATACCTCGCAACTAATTTACGAGGCAGCTGGGACGAAATTGTTGAATAGAAACATCTTTTTCAGGTGATGCGTAAAGTAGGGTGACCAAATCATGAACTGGAGAAAACGGGCACTTTCAAGGACTTTAAAAAAAAAAATTATTTGGGGGGGGGGCGGGATACCAAAACATTAAAACATTATTGGACACTGTGCATTCGGCTTCACTTTCAAAGCATCCCATTTTAACTCTTTGCAATACTTCTCCATAAACTTACAGTGACGCTTGGGCATAATTAATGTCTACATGAGAAGATAATATAAAATTAAAGAATAAAGTTCAACACCCAAAAGCAACACCTGTCACTCTGACACCACCAACCCCCCACCCCACTTTTTGGCTTCAAGTCTCGTGGCTTTCGCTAAATATTTACAAATAAGATCTATGGCAGGGACACTGTGGTGTAGGAGTAAAAGTGCAGCGATCACCCGAGCCCACATCACTACTGGCACTGGCTACACAGCTAGCTAAAATATTACTTGAAGTTTTATTATAAATTAGAAAGTTTTAGTGATTTGGTTTAAAAAAAGGGGACATTTTGGCGTCCCGAGAGACTTTTTCGGGACAACGGGTACGATCGTGAAAAAAACGGGACAATCCCGTTTTTTACGGGACGTTTGGTCACCCTAGTGTAAATAGAATCATTGGTATGAGGTTGTCGCTGCCGACCTCCTGTCTCCTTTTCAGTAACGGCAACATGGAATCATGTTGACTACCTTGTTTTTGCCTTTTTTTAAATTCCAACTGCAGATTTTCCACAGCTGAGGGCTCTGTAGATGCTATCATTTTCGGCAGATACCAAGATATTTATTAACCATTTTAAATGGCAGAGTTTACTCGCGTGACATTTGACCGAACACTTTCCGCTGTAGCTTAAAGTAAATTGTTGGGTGATATATTAAAGCATCACAAACGATGGATACAATTTTAAACCGGGTCGCATTTTTTTTTCATGGATGTATAGATGTGTGGGGGTATAAATGAATGGATATATAGGTGTGTGTGTGTGTACAGATAGATGGATGTATAGGTGAATGGGCGGATAGTTATATAGATGCATGGATGTATAGATGTGGTGGATTTATAGATGTAGGGATGCATTGATATATGGATGTATTGATTTTTTGGATGGATAAATGTAGGAATACATAGGTGTATAGATGCATATGTGTATGGATGAATAGGTGCATGAATGAATAGGTGCATGGATGAATAGGTGCATGAGTGAATAGGTGCATGGATGAATTGGTGCTTGAGTGCTTGATGTTCGCATGAACGGGTGCCTCGATATAAGATTGTACTGATGTATGTGTTTTTCGTATGGCTTTGAGTATGTCATATTACATCATGCAAGCATGAGCATTTGCTTGATAAGAAACCTAATGCATATTACTCACGGAGTGGACACACGGTATCAACGTAGCAATCACTGAACTTCATCTCTTTACTAAGCCCGACACATTCCATCCCATAATTGCTCTGTGGCGGTTGGTCACACCGTCTGAGGAAAAAAAAATATTGTTGACTTACTCCTTTCAGTAAAGGACACATTTTTTAAATTATGTTTGAATTTTTAAATTTTTATTTCGCCATCAGGTTAGCGATAATTCATAGAGCCAGAGTGAAGTCTGAAAGAAAAAAGAAAACTTGGTGCAACAAAAAAAAATATTTAAAAAAATTAAAATATGAATAAAAATACCTAGATGTATACGTGTGAACGATGAGAAGTTGTCATCTGAAGCTGCCTTTCGAGCAAATTCGATGTTTAAGATCGAATACTGTATCTAATACTGTATCTAAATATGCCTTAAATAGTCGGATCATCAAACATTGCGAGAATTAGCTTAATATTTCATCGTTAATTTAAAAAAAAAAAAAAAAAAAAAATTTTGAAAAAAAAAAAAAAAAAAAAAAAGATTTTGAAAAAAAAAAAAAACCAAAGAAATTAAGGAATTAACTTCCCTAAGCCTCAGTCCACACAACTTTTTTTTTTTACCTTCATTTTTGCGTCAATTTTTTTCTTTTTTAACTTCCCTAAGCCTCAGTCCACACAACTTTTTTTTTTTACCTTCATTTTTGCGTCAATTTTTTTCTTTTTTTTTTTATGAACGCACTATTTTGTGGTTGGTTTCTCTTTTTGGACACAAATGAGGATTTGATCAAATCGTAACACGAAAAGTAGTGACCAAGTCTTCATGCGAAAATCGCATCAAATGTATGAACGAAAATTTGAACTGAGCCTCTAGCGGCTCCGCTCACAATTTCCATTTTATAGCTTATGTATGAGATAAACACACCGTAACGAAGGCTTTAGACTTTAGATTTAGACAATTTAGATTTAGAAAATTTAGATTTAGACAATTTAGATTTTGACAATTTAGATTTAGAAAAATTAGATTTAGACAATTTAGATTTAGACAATTAAGATTTAGTCAATTTAGATTTAGAAAATTTAGATTTAGAAAATTTAGATTTAGACAATTTAGATTTAGACAATTTAGATTTAGACAATTTAGATTTAGACAATTTAGATTTAGACAATTTAGATTTAGACAATTTAGATTTAGAAAATTTAGATTGAGAAAATTTAGATTTAGACAATTAAGATTTAGTCAATTTAGATTTAGACAATTTAGATTTAGACAATTTAGATTGAGACAATTTTGATTTAGACAATTTAGAATTAGGCAATTTAGATTTAGAAAATTTAGATTTAGTAAATTTAGATTAAGACAATTTAGACTTAGATAATTTAGATTTAAACAATTTAGATTTAGACTTACCGCGTCCTCTCGATCTTGCGATTTGAGCAATCACGTGTGCACGCCCACTCAGTCCACTCGCTCCAGTTGCCATTCCCTGGAGTCGAAGAAAATTTGCTTTGGTGTAACAGCGACGAGATTTTTGCTTCAAACCAAATTTCCGGCAACCATTTACAACCACCAAGAAAAAGAAACCGGAGCAGAAAGTGGTAAATTTAGTGTCAGCAAGTCTCGGCAAGTCTCAGCAAGTCTCGGCAAGTATGATATTGAACTGTTGGAAGAGTTTATGAGCATGCTGGTCAAGTGATCCTCATCCGCTTGGATTTTAGAATCGTGGGTCGGCAGGTGGAGGAAAAAAAGTGTAAGGTGTGAGACTTTGTTTCAAATTTAGTGTCAGCAAGTCTCGGCAAGTATGATATGGAACTGTTGGAAGAGTTTATGAGCATGCTGGTCAAGTGATCCTCATCTGCTTGGATTTTAGAATCGTGGGTCGGCAGGTGGAGGAAAAAAAAGTGTAAGGTGTGAGACTTTGTTTCAAATTTAGTGTCAGCACGTCTCGGCAAGTATGATATGGAACTGTTGGAAGAGTTTATGAGCGTGCTGGTCAAGTGATCCTCATCTGCTTGGATTTTAGAATCGTGGGTCGGCAGGTGGAGGAAAAAA
>CAXITT010001092.1:34360-54455 GCA_964033795.1 Lymnaea stagnalis | reverse complement strand
AAAAAAAAAAAATTTAAAAAAAAAAAAAAAAAAAAAAAAAAATAAAAAAAATTTAAATACAACAACAGATATACCTGTTAATGATCCTAACTTCATACCACGATGTGTGCAATTAGAAATGATAAAGCCTTCAAATCTATGGATACATACATAAATATGTGTGTACTTTAAATCCATTTGACTGGCTTCAGACACATAGCCGAAAAATATCAGTTGTTCTAATAATTTTTTTTGAAACCATCAGATTAAAGGGATTTTAAACTTAATATTACCGAGCCTTACCGAGCCTTAGTCATAGCGAGCGATCAGATAAGAGTAATCAAAGTAGTAGTGGAAACGGCCCTCTAAACATTTGGTGTCCATTGGACTAAGGCGCGTTTAGAAACAGATTCGTCGAAGGCAAATAAAATTTCATATTATGAGCAAACATGCAAAATGACGTCAGATGTAGCTTAATCACTTATGAATGGTGGATATTTTTAGTTTCTATTATTCATTGGTGGATATTTTTCGTTTCTATTATTCATTGGTGGATATTTTTCGTTTCTATTATTCATTGGTGGATATTTTTAGTTTCTATTATTCATTGGTGGATATTTTTAGTTTCTATTATTCATTGGTGGATATTTTTAGTTTCTATTATTCATTGGTGGATATTTTTAGTTTCTGTTTTTCATTGGTGGATATTTTTAGTTTCTGTTTTTCATTGGTGGATATTTTTAGTTTCTGTTATTGTTTTGGTGCATAGTGAGGTTTTAAAAAAAAATTGTTTGGAGAATTATGTTAGGTTTCTAATTTGTTGAACATATGTTTGTTTCTGGTTGTTTGGGAAATCTTGTAAGGGTCTACATTTTTAGGTGAATCTGTTTCGGTACTAAATGTTTGTTGAATGACGTGAGCTTGGTGAACGATGTTTGGTTTTCTATCAGTTTTGTCAACCAAAGTTATTTAGGACATTTACCCCACGCGTCTAAAAAAAAAATTATTGGTACACCAGATTGTATTTCCCTCTTAACCAGAACCGTCGCTGGCGTCATGCAACAACTCCGGCTTCAGGGGCCCTCGGACATTTAAAGGACGCAAAAGGGAATTACCAGCGTCGAATGGGAGGGGGTGGGGCAAAAGGGCGTGCACAAAATAAAAACTCGCGCGACGGATCTGCTCTCAAAGACATAATTTTATTTCATGAACGCCTGGATGGCTGTGCGGTCAAAATGTATTCATTAAAAATTTGCGAATTGGATGTTCAACACCCCGCTCCACACGCCCAACACCCCCCACAAAAAAAAAAAAAAAAAAAAACCCAAAAAAAACGACACTAGCACCCCCCGTACGGACGGGAAACATTAACTGTGGAAGTCAGGAGATCTAAGTGAACATATTGAATGAAGACCCGTTGAACGCGTCCCGAGTGTTCTACTGCAATAAAATAATGAACAACTACGACAAGCGGAACGCATGAAGAGCAAGGGGATGTACAAGAAACACTGCTGGTCATCTACTGCCTCCCAGCCTGTCGGCCAGTCCGTGTTGACCAGAGTTTTGCTATTGGATCGAAGTAGGAAAAGACGAAAAGAGTGAGGCTGACGGATTGGACGATTTTTAAACAACGTGAAGCTCAAGTCAAGGCTACTACTCAGGTCAAATACATCTGAGTTATATCTTGGTCATATCGCAGTCATGTCTTAGTCATCTTGTCATGCGCAGGACGAAGAAAAAAAATATTTGATGCAAACATTTTTATTTTTATTTTCGAAGTATGGATTTTTAAAAAAAAATTGACTCTTAATATCATTCCCCGGTTCCCTAAGACCTTATTCCTCGAAACGGTTGGTTGAAGTTTACACATTATCAACACATGATTGATATTAGGTCAGAGTCTTATTGCTGCATCCGGCACGACGAGACACTGAGCTCATGTTCTAGTTTAAACCTCTTGCGTACATCAGGCTTGAGAAAATTCACATCAAATCTTACATTTCAGTTTAAAAGTTACTACTATTATTTTATTGTTTTCCTGAAGATTTGATAAATTTAAGCAAAGAGAGAAGGATTCTGAAGTTATTTAACAATTACTTTCATCTATAACAACACCCCACAAACCTAATTTAAAAAAAAATAAATAAAAAAAAAGAAAGAAAAAATACAGCAACATCGTTCCCCCCAACCGTTGCATGGACCCCAGGACATGGATGCAGCAACGAACACTACCAGAACCAGAACCACGTGACTGAATTTACAAAATATTTGCACAGAGGCGTGGAATGTTTGCTAACCAGACCTTGGGACAGTGGTTCACAACCTTCCTAATGCCGCGACCTTTTAACCCAGTTCCTCATGTTGCTGCGACCCCCAGCCACAAATAATTTAATATCGTTGCTACTTCATAACCTTAGAGCATATGTGTTTTCATGTGGTCTAAGGCGACCCCTGGGAAAGCGTCGTGCGACCCCTCAACGGGGGTTTTGACCCACAGGTTGAGAACCGCTGCCCTGGAGGGAAGGTTGTGTCCCTGTTTACTTTCTGACAAAACAACAACACGTGAACGGATGCTTACCACATACTTTTTTAACTCCAGGTGAAGTATGTCGTCGTGTCTGTACTTGACGCCCTTGTACGTCGCCTCGAAGCGCCCCGGTGGGCCGACCTTCAGTGTGATGGTCACCTTGTTCGGACCCTCGTTCGTGACGACAATGATCCCTGGCCTGTAGCTGAACGATGCAACAACCCCTTTTAACGAACAAACAAATGACTTTGGTCTGTGGGTTTGGGAAAGATGTTATCGGCTAATTAGTCTACATAACGAACCTAAGAGTCCATAGAGAATTTTCCGGCAGGTTTTACTTTGTAAATGTAATTTTAGAAATTATTGGCTCATTAAGGTGACCTTTGCCAGGTTTTGGACACCATCCCAACCCCCACCCCCCACGCCGCCAACCATTTGAAGCAAATTGCACAGCAAAATATTTTACCACAAAGTGCTCGATGGAGATCATGGCGTGTCCGTTGTTATCTGGCGTGTCCGAATTTTTGACACCCTCCCAACCCCCCCCCCCCCCCACGCCGCCAACCATTTGAAGCAAATTGCACAGCAAAATATTTTACCACAAAGTGCTCGATGGAGATCATGGCGTGTCCGTTGTTATCTGGCGTGTCCGAATTTATCTATCGTCGGTAGATTTCTGGGGTGTCTGTAGAGGTTTGCGTGTCGAAAGAAATTTGGCGTGTCGGTAGAGGTCTGGCGTGTCGGTAGAAGTATTGAGTGGCGGTATAGGGATGTCGTGTCGGTAGTGGTCTGTCGTGGCGGAAAAGGTCTGGCGTGTCGGGAGAGTGCTTTCATGTCGGTAGTGGGCTTTCATGTCGCTAGAGGGCTTTCATGTCACTAGAGGGCTTTCATGTCGTTAAAGGGATTTCATGTCGGTAGAGGGCTTTCATGTCGGTAGAGGGCTTTCATGTCGGTAAAGGGCTTTCATGTCGCTAGAGGGCTTTTATGTCGGTAGCGGGCTTTCATGTCGGTAGAGGGCTTTTATGTCGCTAGAGGGCTTTCATGTCGCTAGAGGGCTTTCATGTCGGTAAAGGGCTTTCATGTCGGTAGAGGGCTTTCATGTCGGTAGAGGGCTTTCATGTCGGTAGAGGGCTTTCATGTCGCTCGAGGGCTTTCATGTCTGGCTTTCATGTCGGTAGAGGGCTTTCATGTCGGTAGAGGGCTTTCATGTCGGTAGAGGGCTTTCATGTCGGTAGAGGGCTTTCATGTCGGTAGAGGGCTTTCATGTCGGTAGAGGGCTTTCATGTCGCTAGAGGGCTTTCATGTCGCTAGAGGGCTTTCATGTCGGTAGAGGGCTTTCATGTCGTTATACCATTTGGTATCAGACGGGCAAGCAAAGTCAGCGGCACGAGTTCCAAACTTCATTAAACACCACATCCTAAGTTTCTAAAAAAATTTTTTTTGTTTTTTTGAATTCAAAAACATCTTTTATAATCACACACAAAATTCAAGCCGGTTCCAAGGAAATTGATCTCCCACGCCCCTCATGTGATTGTACGCAATCCGGCATTATGAAACAACAGGTCAAAGGTCAATTTTAATGAGAATATTGGGAGAAGATGGGGGGAGGGGGGTCAAATACCTACTCGTACGTCACGGCGTAGTAGTTGGTGCCCCAGGCGTCAACTGGCAGCACCGTGAACATGTCTAGTTTTGCGATCTCCGATGAGACGGTCACAGTGACGTAGAACAGGTTATTGGCGTTGAGGCGAATGGAGTGGATCTTTCCCGTCTCCATTAGCGGCCTGTGGGTATTTCGAAATTTAAAAAAATATTAATAATAATAATAATAATAATAATAATAATAATAATTTGAAGAAACAGCATCGGAAATTATTTACTATTTATGTAACTGATTAAACAACCCCTTAAAGACAATATGTTTCCTAATAAATGCTTTATAAAATGCAAAATTCAGCTATGGTGGGTGAGGCTGAAAATGGAAAAAAACCATGCATACAAGTTCAGAACTTTATTAGAATCCCAATTAGTGCCCCCGCTGTCATCGGCAAGGCGCCTATGTGCCAAGTTTCAGCTCGATACGTTGACGAGAAGTGGGTGCAAAATTTTGCCAGCCATCCAGCCAGCAACGAACAAAAGCGAAGTTAAAATAAAGTATTAAAAAAAAAAAATCTGCATATTTTCAATAACTTTATGAAAACTGAAAAAGGAGCACAATGCAATCAGACAACAACACGCTTTCATGCTGGCTGGCTACGACAGATTTCTAGCTCTTTCACTGACCGGAAAAAAATACCATTTGTGTAATCTCTGACGTTCGCACGCTAAAACTCGCAGGAAAATTAAATTAAAAAAAAAAAAAAAGAACTTCCCGATAACCAAAATTAAAAAAAAAAAAATAGAACAAAAAAAAATCTCCGCCCATTCCTTTAACAAAACCAAAAAAAAAAAAAAAAAAAAAAAAAAAAAACTTCCCAATAACCAAAATTAAAAAAAAAAAAAATAGAACGAAAAAAAATCTCCGCCCATTCCTTTAACAAAAGCAAAAAAAAAACAAAACAAAGTGTTACCATGATGCACACACCGTAGCTTTTCAGGCACGTAATATCTGCTGATCTTCAGTCTTTCAATTTTGAACTGTGCTAGCGGCTGCGGCTCGAACCGTCCCGTAAACCACCAGGTACTAATATTCACCTTGAGCAGAACATATAGTTTAATAAATTGATATGAGCCTCATTTTAAAGCAAAGCGTTCGAAGGGATTTTACAAATCTGTTCGACCTAATGCACCGGTTGATCCAAAGTCAAGTTAAAATAATGCCCCCCGGGCAATCAAAGTCCATTGTTTACCAAAACGTCATGTTGTTCAAATATCATAATCCTAAACAAACTTATTTTGACGCAATCACATGAACATATATATGTAGTTGTCATGATGTATGGCAAAAAACTATATAATCTATATATATATACAATTCGCCAGAAACGATGGCTAACAACAAAACCAAGACCAAGATGACGATGCAGGCTATATATAAATACGCCAGAGCAAGCAAGACGAAGACGCGGGCAAACCCTCCCCTCCCTTCCCTCCTGCACCACCCTCGCTTGCCAGCCAGATCGCGACGTCTGCAAGGCATCTGCAAGGCTAGGGATACTAACAATATTATAACTATGAAATTTCTATATCAATACAAATTGTATTTGAGAAAAAAAGCGACAATAAAAAGTGTACGTGACGTATCATGGAACAAAAAAAAAAGGGTGGGGGTGGATTGTAGCTAAATTGGCATTCTTAAATATGCGTTCACGTTTTTGTCAAGTAACTTTGTTAGATGGAAAGTTCACGCATTGCTGTCGCCAATGTTTGGCGGGCTTCATCTAGTGTATAACATATATAATCTGTTTAGGTCCGTCTATGACCTGTGATGCACCATCCTTGCCCTGCCTCATTTTCTGTCTCTGGTTGATCCTGTAGTATAGGCCAAAACGTGCCAAAGTGTCCTCGTTTTATAGCCATTTTAATTGTTTCCATAGTATAGTAGTTACTACCCTAGTGTCTCATTTTTATTTTACTTAGTTCACATGTTTTTTTAATAATTGTAAAGGGCTTAGAGCTTTAAGGTAAGCGCTATATAAAAATGCCTAAATAAATAAATACAAAATAAATAATACATCTTGCCGTAGGGGGTGTTAGAAAGTAATTAAACTCGATTTTTTTTTAAAATTAATAATAATTGAAGTGGGAAAGGCTACTACTTTAAAAATAAATATTCCGTAAAGCATATTATCTGATACACCATTGAAACATTCCAAACACTTTATCGATGTTTTCATTTTCATTTTTTTTTACCTGATTGCCACAAGCGTTAATCATTTAAATACACGGAAAAAACATTTAGAACAGTGGTTCTCAATCCTAGTACAACGACCCTGCAATACAGTTGCTCATGTTGTGTTGACCCCTCCCAAATTAAAATTATGTTCGTTGCGACTTCATAAATGTGTGTTTTCCGATGGTCTTAGGCGACCCCTGTGTAAAGGAAATTCAACCCCCAAAAGCGGCTTCGACCGGCTGGTTAAGAACCACTATTTTAGAAGAAGTTGACGCAATATGATTTATACAAAGAAAATTTCATTGAACGAGTTATGCTGCGTGTTACGCATCACCATAGATGTCTTTTAAAAAAAAGTGGTGAGTAAAAAATTCATAAAGGAACTACAAATACTAATTTGCATTTACCTGGAACGGCAAAGTGCACAGTGTGGTCATCTGGAGTATAGTCTCTTCTTGACGAGCGAGGATTTTCAGGGCAAGCCTGGGCATTGCGATTAGGAAATGATTTCCCATATCGGTACCATGAGCTGAATAAGTTTAATGATTCAAAAAAACGGAGGTCAGGTTAAGAGTCACAATTATCTGACATATGATGATGATGAAATTCTATCTACCATTGATAATGTGCCGTTTTAAAATAAATGAATTTATGTCTAATTTATGAAATCTAAATACGCCTTTAATCAACTGCCTCCAGCGATCAAATCTCCATGTTGAAAAGCGTCCTGTTAATCCACTGCCTTAAGCCATCAAATCTCCATGTTGAAAAGCGTCCTGTTAATCCACTGCCTCCAGCGATCAAATCTCCATAATGAAAAGCGTCCTGTCAATCCATTGCCTCCAGCGATCAAATCTCCATGTTGAAAAGCGCCCTGTTAATCGCTGCCTCCAGCGATCAAATCTCCATGTTGAAAAGCATCATGTTAATCCGCTGCCTCCAGCGATCAAATCTCCATGTTGAAAACCGTCCTGATAATCCTGTGCCCCAAGCGATCAAATCCCCATGTTGAAAAGTGTCCCTTTGATCCAGTGATCCAAGCGGGCGAATCCCCATACTGTAAATTTCCCCGTTGTTTCAATGCCCCCAGAGATCAAATCCCCATGCTTAAAAGTGCCCCGTAGTTCCAATGCCTCCAGCAATCAAATCCCAATGCTGGCTATTGCCCCGTTGTTCCAATGCGTCCAGCTATCAAATCCCCATGCTTAAAAGTGCCCCGTAGTTCCAATGCCTCCAGCTATCAAATCCCAATGCTGGCTATTGCCCCGTTGTTCCAATACCCCCAGCAATCAAATCCCCATGTTGTTGACCAGCGCCTTATTTATCCAATTTCACGTTGTCCAAATAACATGACCATATAACGTCTCTGTGACCTTAGCTTTTGCTGAGCAAATGAGTTGCGGATCTTATAAAGAAGTGAGGTTTTGTGACCAGAGAATGGCTGAATTGGCGCTTGAAAAAAAAATTTAATTGGTGTAGTTAAGAAAGTAAAAAAAAAATATTAAAAAATTGAAACACCATTTGTATCCACAGGTTAAAGCATGAAAGCAAATTCATGTATTAATCTCAATCTATGACATTTTTTAAAGCATCTTTAAGAATATCTGCCTTGTGTTGAAAATACGCCCTGCTAACGATTGAGCTCCAGCCCACATGTTTGGGATAGACTCACTTTAAAACACTCGACGTGCAAGCACCTATATGATGATATGTCTCTGTCTTATGCTTGCTGAATGTCATTCATGTCATATTTTAGTGCACATTTATTTGGAGCAAACATTTTTGTGTAGCTTTAATGTTTATTATGGGCGTGATTTGCAAAGTCTCTCTAAACTAAAAGACACATGAAAAGTAAATGGAGTTTTATAAGAAAAGAGAGTTCGCCAAAAAATATTACAAATCAAACAAATCAAAAGAATTTCTCCAGTGCCACTTAATTTTCTTAAAAACGCAATAGAAATTTAAAAAGGTGGTTAAATCTACTACTATGAAAATAAGTTCCATTCCTTCACAACGTCAGTCTCCCATTCAACCCTTTAAGATTAGTTTAAAACCTGGTGGATCGGGTAAAAGAAAGGAAGTGCTTCACTACATTGGGCTAAAAAAGTGTTAGGCAAACGCATTAGTCAAAAGAGCCAAAAATCACCAGCATGTCCATCAAATATTTTTTGAGAGCCAAATTTCTTTTTAAGAACCTGTCCAGAACTATTTTTTTTTGGAGTTAAAACCGATTTGTGACCGACTGGCCGAGCCGCACTGATGTCGTTAAAGAGCCGCATGCGGCTCGCGAGCCGCAATTTGCCGACCACTGGGATAGACCAACATGAAAGGTCGAGTCATGGGCTACAGTTTCAGATCCGTCAGTCACATTCCAAGTACTGACCAGTCAGTCAGATCGAAACACTGGCCAGTCGAACAGATGGAACCTGACTACTTAATCAGATCGAAATAAATACTGACCAGTCAGTCAGAGCGAAATGTTGATCTGTTGGTTAAATAAATATAATGGTATGTCAGTCAGAAGCAAATTACTGGCGCGTCACCGGCAGTACAAACCTAAGTACTGAGCTTTTAGTGATATTCTATAATAAACGACGGACTGCTTTCAAGCTGTGTGATGCCTTGTTCCAAAGACTGACATGTCCTTCGAAGCCTTAGCACAAACCTGTCAGTCATATACCTTGTCCTGAAAATTATGTCAGATTCTCTCAGATTCTACACACAGGCTTTTCAGTCAGATCTCAAATCATGACTTGGGAGTCAGATTTCAAAATACCGACGCATCAGTCGTATCCCAAATACTGACGAGTCAGTGAGATGGAGAAGTTTCTAAACACTCATCTGGGAATACTGATCATCAGTAACATCTAAATACTGACCAGAGAGTCATATCAAAATACTGACCAGAAAGTCCTATTGAAATACTGATAAGAAAGTAATATGAAAATACTGATCAGAAAGACATATTGAAATAGTGCCCAGAAATTCATATCTAAATACGTCATATTGAAATATTGACAAGAAAGTCATATCCAAATACTGAACAGAAAGTCATATAGACATACTGACCATTAGTAGCATCTAAATAATGACCAGAAAGTCTTATCGAAACGCTGACCAGAAATTTATATCGAAATACTAACGTAAAAGTCTTTCGAAATGAAGACAAACTAGTGAAATAAAATATGAGTATATTGCACTCATTAATAGACTACGTTCCGCAGTCTTAGACAAAATATGTTAAAATTTACCATAAATACAATTTATTTGGCTAACATATTGGTACCGAGTATTTGTATATACCTTGCGGTTATATAAATTGTGATGATAGGTTATATTGGTAACATACTAAAACAGGCAAAAGACAATTTAAATTTTGTATAAATGAAAATATCGAGCTCACTGGCCATGGCTTATTATTTCTTACGTTTAGAAAACATTTCATGGACAAGGAAGAAGAGTAGACTTGAACCAAATGCAAAATTCAGCATCCTGAGTGAAAAAAAAAAATTAAGTACTTTGTAATTAATCTCGCTCACCGGAAGGAATATCTTCAATGGTGCGCGCCTTTTTGGGGGAAGGGAAAAAAAATAGTAATAAAAAGAAAACTCTAACTCAAATGGAAATGACTTCCGGGTAAAAACAAAAAATGTCTCAGTAATACAAAAAGAAGAAAGTCTTCAGGTGACATAAGTATGATAGCTAGTTTTTAATGACTACCATTTGTTGGCTTATGTTGTATGATCTACGGTGGATGGAATGAACGATAAGAATACCGAGCTTACTGTATCAAAGGATCCTAGGTATGGCATTGCATAGATCTATCAGAATAAGAAGCTGTGCAACAATATTATTTACTAGGGCTTGACCGGGCCCGGAAAAGGGGGGGGGGGGTTTTTAAATGGTTTCGGGGTTTTTTCAGAAAATTCCGAGAGGTTCCAAAGTGTTATAAAAAAAAAAAATTTTACTAGGGGTTGGCCGGGCCCGGAAAAGGGGGGGGGGATTTTACACTGGTTCTGGGTATTTTCAGAAAATTCCCAGATGGTTCCAAGTGTTATTAAAAAAAAAAAAGAGTTAACTTCAAATTTTCTAAAAAAATATATATCCCGTGGGTAATGACGGGTAATGGTCACTTGGCCTGGTGTCAACCAAAGTTTTTCATTCGTGGAACAAAATTATATATATATATATAGCTGCTCAGAAATAACATTATCAGCAGCAATATAAAGAATTGTATGGGCAATTTACGGGTAAATTAGTGGAAACGAACTTGAGAGATACCCGCACATCTGTTTACATTTAAAGTGATACTTTTCATAACAGTTCAGTGGTGGAGGAAGAGAGAGAGAGAGAGAGAGAGAGAGAGAAAGAGAGAGAGAGAGAGAGAGAGAGAGAGAGAGAGAGAGAGAGAGAGAGAGAGAGAGAAGTGGGTGGGTGCGCACATTATTTTTTTAAATATATATGCAGGGCCGGCACTTACGACTACCTGAATAGTTGTTTTTTTTGTTTCGTGGAAAAAGGGGGAAATTATTTTCCTGCAGGAGAAAAGGGGACGGGGGGTGTCCGTCACTAACCCTGGCTTCGCCGCTGTAGCATTGCTTGACAGCGGTTATATTTAAAAGAGCTATAGCATTTCGACTTATCCTCTATGCTGTGGTATAAAGTAAAAAAAAAAAAAAATTTTTTTTCATCTTCTTGGTTTTACAGAACAAATCTAGAAGTAAAACTCCAGGCTTGGCATTAATGGTCGTTCTTAAAAATTGGAATACTTCGGAAAAACCATTAATCTTGACCCCTCTAAGAATGAAACAAATAACATATTTTATATTCGGATTCGCATCTCTACTCTCGAGCACTTTGTACGGTAGCAACTCTAAAAACAATCATTTACGTGAGTACACAAACATTTTTTTTTAAAATTCAGCACATGAGTTTATCATTTAGGGGATGGGGTCGGGAATGGTGGGCTTCCTAACCAGTGCACACGTGTCAATCATGCTCAAAAATAAAATCACAGCATCAGCAACAGCAACAACAACAACAACAACAACAACTTAAGCAACAAAAAATGTTTCTGCTAAGTAAAAAGAATTTATTGATGTTTCTTTTTGATATTTCTTGTCTATTCCCTCCACCCCCTCCCAACCCCAACGGCACTGCCCACACCCAGCCCGATCCTTTCCGCAACCCCCAGGGTCTGATTTCACCACATCACACGACAATCTAAACAAACGAAGGTCACGTGATATGCATTTCACGGTTCTACAAAAAAAATTATTATCATTTTTAAAAATTAAAACCTTAAAACATATCCCGACGGCAGTGACTGACGTGTTTGACATGGCTATCTGTTGCAGCGCGGAGCACGGCTCTGGGGACGCACTTTGTCATAGCCCTGCCCCACCTCAACATCCGGGTCGCCGTGCATGTTGTGTTTTACTTCACGACGATATCAACGGGGCCAGTCGAGGTAAGTGCCACAGTTGTGTCTTGTGCGATGAGGCTTTTGATGCTTTACTGCGTCAGCTAAGGTAAAAGCCATTGTTTTCCCTTTTTTTTTTTTTTTTTTGGTCTGGTTGGACGGAAGCTGGGTGTTTGCCTGTGTCAGGTGAATGCCATGGTTGAGTCCTTTTGGGGTGGGCCGCGGTGTAGTTTGTTGGCTCCGAGATCAGCATGCCACGAGTTGTATAATTTACTCGGTCAATTCCAGTCAAATGCAGTTGTTTAGTCATAACGGATGAGCTGTGTATGCCAGACCAGGTAATTGCTTTGTTGTGTCTTATTGGTTGAGCTTTTATTTAGTTGTCTTTGAAATCAGTTTTCTCTAGGTTACTTCAACATCCCTATTTAATAACTTGTAAAAAAAAAAAGATTTAGCGATTCTAAAACTGTAATGTTGACATACCTTCTTTTTCTATGTCGCATATTTTTGAGGCATGTTTATGAAATTAATCTAGCGTTGGGACATTATAACTATTTAACTTTAAAAGCGTTTTTGCATGGTGCATTCTGTGATAATTTCAAAGGAAAGACAGAGAGGATTTAAGGTTGACCCAGGGAAACTTAATGTGATTTAGGTTGACTTTGGAGACATATTTGTATTTAGTTTGACTCTAGAGACAGAATGGTATTTAGATTGACTCTGGAGACAGAGTGGGATGTAGATTGACTCTGGAGACAGAGTGGAATTTATATTGAATCTGGAGACAGACGGAAATTTAGATTAAATCTGGAGAAAGAATGGGAGTTAGATTTACTCTGGAGACAGAGTGGGATTTAGATTGAATCTGGAGACAGAGTGGGATTTAGATTGACTCTGGAGACAGAGTGGGATTTAGATTGACTCTGGAGAAAGAGTGGGATTTAGATTGACACTGAAGACAGAGAGCGATTTCGATTGACTCTGGAGACAGAGTGGGATTTAGATTGACACTGATGACAGAATGGGATTTAGATTCACTCTGGAGACAGAGTGGGATTTAGGTTGACTCTGGAGAAAGAGTGTGATTTAGATTGACTCTGGAGACTGAGTGGAATTTAGTTTGACTCTGGAGAAAGAGTGGGATTTAGATTGACACTGATGACAGAATGGGATTTAGATTCACTCTGGAGACAGAGTGGGATTTAGGTTGACTTTGGAGACAGTTTGGAATTTAGATTGACTCTGGAGACAGAGTGGGATTTAGCACGACTCTGAAGACAGCGTGGAATTTAGATTGATTCTGGAGACAGAGTGGGATTTAGATTTACTCTGGATTTAGAGTGTGATTTAGTTTGTCTCTGGAGGCAGTGTGGGATTTAGGTTGACTCTGGAGACAGAGTGTGATTTAGTTTGACTCTGGAGGCAGTGTGGAATTTAGGTTGACTCTGGAGACAGAGTGTGATTTAGTTTGACTCTGGAGACAGTGTGGGATTTAGGTTGACTCTGGATACAGAGCGGGCTTTAGTTTGAGTCTAGAGACCCTGTGGAATTTAGATTGACTCTGGAGACAGAGTGAAATATAGATTGAATCTGGAGACGAAGTGAGATTTAGATTGTCTTTAGAGACTGAGTGAAATTTAGGTTGACTCAGGAGACAGATTGGAATTTAGATTGACTCTGAAGACTGAATATGATTTAGACTTACTTTGGAGACAGAGTGGGATTTAGATTGACTCTGGACACATAGTGGAATTTAGATTAACTCTAGAGAAAGAATGGAATTTAGATTGACTCTGGAGACAGATTGGAATTTTGATTGACTCTGGAGACAAAGTGGGATTTACGTTGACTCTGTTGACAGAGTGGAATATAGATTGAATCTGGATACGAAGTGAGGTTTAGATTGTCTTTAGAGACAGAATGGAATTTAGATTGATTCTGGAGACAGATTGGAATTTTGATTGACTCTGGAGACAAAGTGGAATTTAGGTTGACTCTGGAAACAGAGTCGAATTTAGATTGATTCTGGAGACCGAGTGGAATTTAGATTGACTCTGGAGACAGAGTGCGTTTTAGATTTACTCTGGAGACAGAGTGGAATTTAAGTTGACTCTGGAGAAGAGAGTGGAATATAGATTGCTTCTGGAGACAGAGTGGGATTTAGTTTAACTCTGGAGACAGAGTTTAATTTAGATTAACTCTGGAGACAGAATCGAGTTTAGATTAACTCTGGAGACAGAGTGGAATTTGGATTTACTGCGGAGAAGAGAGTGGAATTTAGATTGCTTCTGGAGACAGAGTCTGATTTAGATTGACTCTGGAGACAGAGTGGGATTTAGATTGACTCTGGAGACAGAGTGGAATTTAGATTTACTCTGGAGACAGAGAGGAATTTAGATAGACTCTGGAGACAGATTGGTATTTAGTTTGACTTTCGGATTAAGGTTGACTCTGGAGAGAGAATGTGATTTAGGTTCATTCTGGAGAAAGAGTAGTATTTAGGTTTACTAAGGTGACAATGGCTTTTGGTTTGACTCGGGAGACAGTGTAGGAGTTAGGTCGACTCTGAGTAGAAGATGGACTTGAAAGGAATGAAAAGAGTGTGAAATTACTTAAATAGAAATACAGATTACTTCAAGCAACCTGAAAAAGGTGGGGCCGTTGAACAGTGGCGTAGGAAGTCGGGTGCAGAGGGGGCAACCCGTCCCCTGGGTGGCACATTTTCTATACGCAGGGTGGCATTTTCGGCGAACTGCAGAGCTTTTCTTTTTTCTTTTTTTTTTTTTTTGGCGGTGCAGAATCGTTGCCCGCTCCGATCTTGTATAGAATACACATGTGGAAACCAGGTTTTGATTGACATGAATCCCTCTATTTCATGGCTGCTTGCTTGAGCAGTCACGGGCAGGTTTAGAATTGGGTGAGAAACAAAAAAAGCCAAAATTTTTTTTTTTTTTTTTTTTTTTTTTTTTTGGCGGTGCAGAATCGTTGCCCGCTCCGATCTTGTATAGAATACACATGTGGAAACCAGGTTGTGATTGACATGAATCCCTCTATGTCATGGCTGCTTGCTTGAGCAGTCACGGTCAGTTTTAGAATTGCGTGAGAAACAAATAAAGCCAAACATATTTAGCTAACCCCCCCCTCCTCCTCCAGCGGCCATAACAATCATGGGTTTTTTTAGGCATTAAATCATTGAATAATCGTACAGCGATAAGTTGGCATCTTCAAGCAGAGCTACGGCCACTGACACAGTAAGTTGGAAATATCGTGGTTAGCACCGTAACATAACGGTATTTGTTGTATGTCAAAGAGTTAAGAGTAGAGAGCACTATTTTGCGTTAGATGAGGATACGGTGGAGCTAAATATAGATAAGGTGGATATAGAAGGGAAGACCTATTGCAATGGATATTCAGATGGGAGTCGATCGAATGTTATTATCTTAACGGAATTGAGTGTACTGTGACTGTGCCTCATTCGATCACTACTCTATTACTCATCAATGTGAAATTTATTCTATTTAGTGTAATTTTTTAATAAATAAATGATGCGCTGAAATTGGACTTGTACTGATATATTATATGGTGTGAGTGAGGGAGACGTGGGTTATGGAGTACGTAGAATATAACCGCAGAAGCGGTTATGTTTATATCGATGTCAGGTCTGAAAAGTTGCCTGAATATTTAAGTTAACTATGGTGCAACAGAGAGGTTTGCAATATATTGCAAGCATTAAATATTTGAGCAGAAAAAACAACAACAAAAAACAACTTATTCTTCTGTCCGCAGATTAGAGTATCTACGAAGTTCGAAAATGCAATCCCGACAAGCATAGGCAGGGTCAGTCTTAAACGACTGGAGGTGAAGACCTTGGAGCTCCACGCAAGTTTCTAGTATGAAAACGTAATTGTAACAACCGCTTTAGTTATAGCCAAACGTCATTGTGAATAGAGAAACGCGTAAGGTCACGACACGAATACGCTGTAAGGAAATTGACCAGGCAATAGACGATAAACAAATGCATACAAACCTTGTTTATGACTGGCTGGAATCCCCGGTTTATCCTGGTTTACAACCCAAAGCTTGTATGTTAATTCGGCATCGGTTGAATTGATGAGCGGGGAAAAGAAGGCACAAATTTTGCTAAGAAAAAAAAGTCACGAGGAAAAATTTGATCAAATAAAGTTAGGAAATAGATAAGTTTGAAAGTAATAATATAAAAAAAAATCTTTATTATTCTGAAAAAAATTTATCGTTCAATAAATTCACATTAAAAGCTCTCAGAATAAGCTCACTTGATAAACTCGCATAATAAACTCAAATTTATGTAAATGTTCATTTCAATCCAACCAATAACATTATAAACTTAAATAAACTCTGACAAGATTGGGGAACAAATGAATTTGTATATCTATAAGTCCGAACACACTCAAAGTGGTGACAATAATGAGTTAAAGTGCACTTACAGGAATTTTAGTTTACAACAGCTGGGATGGGGGGGGGGGCAAACCATGATAAAGTCTGAGAAGAATTAGGACACACATGAATTTGCATGTCTTCCCGCGCAAAGCCGCATTGACCCCCCACTGAGGCCATTATCGCTTTGTATAGGACCGAGCTATCACTAAACTACAGCTGAATCGCAATGCCATTTTCTTTTCTTTGATATCCTCAAGATGTGAGATGCTTCGGGGAGATCAGAGGCGAGAATCCAATGACAATGATATTGGCGAGTGTACAAAATGTTAGTAAATAAACTAAACATCAGCAAAGAAGTAAAAACTATTAAAGTTACCCTCGTCTATCTATCGGGGGGGGGGGGGCATTAGGTACCAGAACCCCCCCCCCTCTCCCCCCCAACACCCCCCCCCCCCCCCACCCCCCCCCCCCCCCTACGCGATACTAAAATACTAAAAAAAAATCGGCGATGTAACGACCTATCTAAATTTTTGAATACTTTTAAGGCTTTATAAGCCAACCCAACACCCTCACCAACCTTTCCCACACTATTAACAACCTTTCCCACACTGTTACCGGCCTTTCCCACACTGTTACCAGCCTTTCCCACACTGTTACCAACCTTTCCCACACTGTTACCAGCCTTTCCCACACTGCTACCAACCTTTCCCACACTGTTACCAACCTTTCCCACACTGTTACCAGCCTTTCCCACACTGTTACAAGCCTTTCCCACACTGTTACCAACCTTTCCCACACTGTTACCAACCTTTCCCACAATGTTATCAACCTTTCCCACACTGTTACCATCCTTTCCCACACTGTTACCAACCTTTCCCACACTGTTACCAACCTTCCCCACACTGTTACCAACCTTTCCCACACTGTTACCAACCTTTACCACACTGTTACCGGCCTTTCCCACACTGTTACCAACCTTTCCCCCACTGTTACCGGCCTTTCCCACACTGTTACCAACCTTTCCCACACTGTTACCAACCTTTCCCACACTGTTACCAACCATTCCCACACTGTTACCAACCATTCCCCGCACAGCAATTAGCCTCTCACGAACTCTTAAAAACACTGCTGTCCTAGAAACTGTCGACACGCTTAAACCTACGTAATTAAACACCGCGTGAAATTCAATATAATCCTGAATGAAAAATTATATATATCCTGTAAACTCGTAAAAAGATTCCAGGACCACGACACAATGAGCCCGCAAAAAGTAAACCCGCAATATGTCGACGGACGGCTGAAATTTAAGAAACATTTAAAAAAAAAAAAAAATCCTTTTTGATGTTGTTCGAATTCAACATAGTCTATAAACAGAGTGAGTCTAAAATGAAATTGAAAAGAAAAAGAAATTAACCAGCTTATAAAAACAAGTTCCCATATCAAATGTAATAAGGACAATAGGGTGGTGCTGAAAATTTGAATCCCAATTAGTACTCCCAACTTTAAGGCGCGCACTCCACATTTTTTATTCAACCCCTTGGAGCTACATTCATATTCTACTGACCCTTCATCTTCCCCCTCAAAAACGGGAAGAACCGATTTTGGGGGCTTGGGTGTTGAAAGTTTGAATGTGTTGTCATCGGTAATGATTCTATGTACCAAGTTTCAGCTCGTTAGCTTGACGGTTGGTGGACGAACACAAAAAAAAGGAGTTAAAATAAAGTAAATTAAAAAAAAAAAAGTATATAAAGAATTAAGATCCTTCAATAAATAACATTTTTGATCAGCCCCAAATCGTACAGACTGTATGGGCAGACCCTTAGCTTCGAGGGAGATGGAGAGTTCACTCTGACGGTGCTCATCATGGTGGAGAAGCTTTCGTTCCACACGTACTTAGCTGCGCCCATGGCCGCTTGGGGTAGAGCGTACCTAGTCATGACATACAGGTAAGATTGCTACGATGCTGTACTTAGCATTACTTTATTGAGGAAAGCATTACTTTATTAAGAATGGCATTACTTTTTTTTTATTTAGGAAGCTGTTATAAAGAAAATGTTCCCATAAGTCGTACCCTTCGTGCGGTCTATGTATGAGTGAATATGTGCAAAATCAAAGTATCAAACCAATGCAGATTATCTAAGCAACACAGATCATCAAAGCCATGCAATTTATGAAAGCAATGCAAGTTATCAAAGCAGTGCAACTAGACAAAGCAATGCAAATTATCAAAGCTATGCAGATTTTCTAAGCAACCCAGATCATCAAAGCAATGCAGATGATCAAAGCTATGCAAGTCACCAAAGCAGATGATTAAAGCAATGATAATTATCAAAGCAGTGAAATTGATCAAAGCCATACAGATTTAACTAAAATGATCATATGCAATGTATTTGTCATAAAAGAAACGGTGTTATATTGAGATGTTCAATAGTAATTGTCGAGTATTTAATCTAAGAACTTACATGTCATCTTAAAAGACAAGAGAGTTAGGGTTAGGGTTACAGTGGTAAAAGAGAAGAGGTCCAAAGGGGCCGTCCATAAAGTACGTCACGCTATTTTTGACCATTTTTACCCCCCTCTCCCCTGTCACAAACTGTCACAAATCACGGAACCCCCACCCCTAAAGTACCTCACACTTTCGAACAAATTTTTAAAAAAAATTAACACCTAATTGAAGTTTAATCTAAAACACATTTCATTATTAAACTGTATTAAAATATAAAATTTCCACTTAATTTCCTATATCACATTATTAAAATGACTTTAATAGTAGAATAGTTAATTGTCAACAGTAGATTGAATTTAAAAACAAAAATTGCAAAAATTAGACTAGACAATTATATAATGCACATCATTTATCTGCTGCTTTTTCATTTACAATAGGTTAGGTCAAGTTTTAGATAATCTTCCGATTATGCAATCTTTTTACACAGGTTAAGAAGTATATTAGAGAAACTTGACATCACCAAATGATTAAATAATAAAAAGGGCAGTTACAGAATTATGCAGCGGACAACATAGAAATAATAATACTTCAGGAAAGATCAAAGCAAGGCTATACATAAAACAAGGCTTTATTCCAATTAAAAAAATAAAAAAATAAATTAGAAGTAAAATTTAAAAAAAAAATAAATGTGTGACGTCACACATGGCCTGACCCCCCTACCCCCCTGTAACAAACTGTCACACTTTCTTACACCCCCTCCCCCCTCCGGAGCGTGACGTACTTTATGGACGGCCCCAAAGGTGTAGATCCAATATTCGTATGATCGTGTGTGGCATATGCTGCCCCGTCCCTAAGACTATGATCATTGTAATCCGCTTTTTTTTAAAAAAATATAAAAGTAATCGAAAATTTGAAAAAAAACAAACAAAACAAAACATATGCAAAACAATTAAAAACGCATGCAAATTATGTGTCTGATCTATGACGACAGCAACCTACCGTCAGTGATCGTGGTGAACGGTCCAGTGCCCAATGCTATGAAAGTGTACCTGCGCGTCTCAGCAGGAAGTACCCCATTCGTACACACGACTGTGGACACGGCGGGCAACGTCACCCACGGGGACGGTGATGTGATTCACTTCATTTTAATGAGGTTGGTAGGCGCCCGATGTCGGACTAGTGTGTCACGTGACGTCTTTCAAATAGTACGGCCCAATACATAAGGCATCTCCTACCTCCCCTTTTACAAATCATTGGCGTAACTGGAAATTAGGTTGTGGGGCGGGGCGGTCTTAGGGAAGGGGCAGAATTGTTGCCGCGCACCCCTCCACGACGGAAAAAAATCTGTGCAATTGGTCGAAGATGTTACCCCCTTTTATATATAAATATATATATATATATATATATATATATATATATATATATATATATATATATATATATATATATATATATATATATATATATATA